>JAKRRZ010000018.1:0-47369 GCA_022627015.2 Podosphaera aphanis
GAACGACAGGGCAGTTAACTTCTGTCGGACACGAATTCTCTCACGTTATTTTAGAGTTTTTCTGGAATAGAGTTTGGAGCTTTCCCGCATTAGGCCTCGCTTAGACAAGATTATCACTGAAAACTACCTAATATGGATAATGATTGGCAAAAAAATCCCTGTAAATGACCAGTTAGTTAACTTACCCTGGTACCACTGTAGTTCTAGACCTTGTTATTAGTGATGATTAAGATTGGATAATGACGGTGCGGTTGGTTCCGCACAGATGGGAAAGGGATGTGATAGTCAAATTACCGATAATTATGCTATTTTCGGCCATTGAGGTACATGTAGACGGAAGAGAGAAAGGGGTTTCGTGAGGGAATAGAGATGCGAAGATGTGAACAAACTACAGTTGAACCTGTCTAAATGCTAAGCCTCGGTAGTCCAAGATTATTGATTTTCAAGACGTCAGTAGCCCTGTAAGTGCAAAAATTTGGACTACCGAGGCTTTGCATTTAGACCGGTTCAACTGTACATATATGTATTTGTACTATGCCCTCTACTACTGTGGGCCCGCATAAAGGTCGAACTGCTTGAGGATATGCAAGTTCCTATGCAGGTGAAAATTATTTTTCCTTAGTTAAAGCACAGAGAGAGGGGAAGGCGAAGATGTCTGAAAATTCGCTGAGAGCTATCCCCCCGAGTTGGAGATCAGTTCCACTTGACTTTCATTCATCACTAATTACGATCTAATTTCACTGTGGACGGCGCTATTGACGAAAGAATCTACTTTTGAGTGGAAAATATGACACTGAGCAGTACATTCTACACATCATTTCAAGCTCAAGTCACTGAGATCATTTTTCGTAGAGTTAAAACGTATTTAGTAGACGTTAAAAATGAATGAAAGTGAAATGGAAATTGATCTCAAAGTCGTGGGGAATGGCGTTCAGCGAATTTTCAGACATCTTCGCCTTCCCCTCTCTCTGTGCTTTAACCAAGGAAAAATAATTTTCACCTGCATAGGAACTTGCATATTCTCAAGCAGTTCGACCTTTATGCGGGCCAGCAGCGGTAATCGACTTCAAAAAACCTTGACAGAGTGAAGCTTTTTGTGGGTAAAATATTTATCCAAAAGCCAATGTAGCATGTAAAATTCATGTGTGATGCTGAAACTTGATCCAGCATGTCGGGCAAGAGCAAAAAGAATCAACATGTAGCTAATGTGTGATATCGTGAGCTGATTAGAAGACGAAAGATATCAATGGAATTTGTCAACTACCCCGCTACAAAGTTTAATGTTGGACAGAGTCTTGTACTTTCATTAACGGAATCGCAAGGTATCTACGCACAGAACTTACATTGGCTTCTTTCATCATCTGGTGTCGGAACTTGAAAATCAACAATTTTCGGCTCCATAAACACCAAGTTTTTATAAACCCAAATTTATTTTCATTAGTTGATAGATATGTACATAAAGAATAATCTTATGAATCGAATTTTATCTAAAATGTACTCGTGAAGTTATTTACGTTTACAAATCTTTGAAAATTTGTATGGGAGCTCAAGGTTTGAAATATGCACGAGCCATCTGTGCCACACCTGATCCACCAATCAGAAACGAAACACGTGGCCTACAATCGCCCAAAATTGATATGCGATTCCGAATCGACCACCCGCAGTTGGAAATAGCGATATTATTGAACTCGTAGTACGATATCTTATCGGACTAGCCCCAAAAAGCCCATAACGATATTTCGCTTCAGATATGGGGTGTGCACGGACGAAAACTGTCGAAATATTTGAAACAAAATATCGATTTTCAAGTTCCGACACCATAGAAGGTTAAAGAAGCCCATAGACGCTTTTCAACTCTTGATCGACATTATATGATGTGGCTAAGCCCCGTTTAGACCCATTTTTCTCAAGGTTTTTTGAAATCGATTAGAGGGCATAGTATATGGACGGAAAGTATATTGCCGAGCGTAACTGAGAGCCTGACAATGTGGCAAGCAGGGAATTAGATTGTCTTGCAGTGGAGGACCCACACTGACCATTTGGCCTCACTTTTCTTCCCACCCCGCACCTTCATTGCTGTTTGCTTCTTAGAATTGCTAACATCGTCAACCTCATTTGCATAGAGATAAAAAACGTAAAAAGAACAAGAGTGAAAAAGAAAAAGCAGACAGATTCATTTTACCGACGGTATCTTCACTCCCTTCGTCCCCCGAAAAGATACCTGTGTCTAACCCCTCATCCAGCTAGCTAGCTTGTGCGTTTTGATCTCATCTCAGGTTACCCACAGATAACCCAACGAAGCTCAGCAAGAAATATGGCCAAACAGCCCAAACTTTTTGCTTTCCCAACTCTTGAAGGCCTGGTCTCCACCCTTCGCACATACATCATCCAATGTCAAAACGCGGGATTTCAACGCCACAATTGTTTCAAGGTTGCCGTATCCGGTGGCTCACTTCCTAAGACTTTAGCGCAGGCCCTGTTGTCCGCGCCAACTTCTCCGGAGGATACAGTTGCGTTTTCCAAGTGGGAAATCTTCTTTGCGGATGAACGCGCCGTACCCCTCGATGACCCAGACTCTAACTATGCGCTCCTTAAGGCCGAGTTGCTGGACAAAATCCCCGCGGAACTCGGTCAACCCAAAGTGCACCCGATTGATACGGCATTTTTAAATGACCCACAAGAACTTGCCGATCAGTATGAACAAGCTTTAGTACGCAGCTTTGCATCACGGGATACTGTCAAACTACCAATTTTTGATCTGCTCCTCTTGGGCTGTGGTCCGGATGGACACACCTGCAGTCTATTTCCCGGCCATTCACTGCTGAGAGAAAATGATGCCTGGGTTGCACCTATCGAAGACTCGCCGAAGCCACCGCCGAAGAGAATCACGCTCACTTTACCCGTTGTGAAGCATGGTGTCAAAATTGCCTTTGTGGCTACGGGAGCAGGCAAAAAAGAGATACTGAAGAAGATCTTAGAGGAAGGCCAAGGATTACCGTGCGCATTGATAAATGAGGCCGCAGGCGATAGATGCAGCTGGTTTACGGATACGGCTGCTGTGGAGGGAGTAAGCTTTCCGCGGAAAGGTAGCCTCTGAGATCATTTTCTCAGCGACTGATCATATCACAGTTTTATAAATAAACAATGATCATCAGTGAAACGGGTGCTCCTTGTGGGAAGGTGACCGCGAGAAATCTGTTGTTTCCAAGATTATGAAACTGATGTTTCAATCGATGGAATTTGGCGGATGAATCTTAAATCTTAGCAGTTATTCCTTTTGTTCATCCTCTTCTGTTATTCGCCACTTCACTTGTACGCTCCTACTTCGGAAGAACGGCCGCCTTCTTGATTCTACGATATATTTCAAAAATTCGAATTGGCTAAATATGAAAGGGATGCCACATTTCGCCGTGAAAGCAAAAGTCATGAGGATAAATTTAGGGATTAGATTAAGTACTATTCAGCTAAATATCTAGCATTGAGAAATTGGATTCTCAGTTTCATTTCAAGTATTTCAAACCCATAATTCAAGACATAAGACCCCTCTATCCCTTGGTTTTTAACGTCTTCATCCAGCTGTTTCGCCCATCCTGATCTCAGTGGAAAATTTGGCGATCAGCCTTAAACAAGCCCCAGCGCTGTTACCTTCCTGATTAACTTCACTCTTGTAGCCCCAACTGCTCTAGACACGACTTTAAATCTTTGTTGGTTGTTGCGCTCAACTTATGATTACAATCTTCACAGGCACTCAAACAGCACCATGTACACCTCCATCTCATCTCGGCATCGATTTTTTGACAAATCATGCACCCGACCGGATACAATTTATTTCTCGAGCTGCGCATTGAACGGTGTTTTTGATAACATTCGAGTTGCACCACATTTAATGGCGGGGCTCGAAAAATAATTTCTCCAGTTGAGGGAGTGGTTGGAAATTCAGGGATAAATGTCGGTTGTGGATTTGATTGTGGAGGACTTAAATCTGTTGGAGATTGTAAGTCTGAATGTGAATGTGGGTGCGATGGTTGTTGATATTGTGATGGTGGTGGTGGTGGTGGATGTGGTGGGTGTCGCTGTATATGAGGTTGAAGCTGGGGTAGAGCAGTCATGCTCGAATCAGAGCGAAGCGTCAGTGCTTCGCTAGATGGGATTGTTGGAGCGCGGGTGGTGGATGCGGATGATTGCGATGAGGCAGCGAGCGACGTCGCGTGATGGGAATCAGAATGGGATACGGCAGTCCGAGATGATCGATCACGGGATGCGGGTTGATGAAGCAGGTCATGGGATTTTTCGTTGCGGAAGGATGAAAAGGACGATGAAACATTATTTGTGGTGGTGCTGGTCGGCAAGGGTGATTTTTTTCGGTCGCGATAGGCAGATAAACCAGGATGATCGCCCTCATGATAGATCGGACAGGATTTTAAGTCTCCCAAACTCTTCTTTAATCTGACGAGCTTGTTTCCCATCAAGTCTCGCGGAGTTGACGACGATGACGGAGATTCCCGTCTTTGAATCGAGAAAACCCGTTTAAACTCGTCACCTTTGGGAGACGATGATAATGATGATGATGGTTGATCGACTGCCGGCCCCCGCTTCTTTCGCAATGAGGAATGGTTGTGTTCAGACCTCAAATCTATGAGGGAACGATGAACGTCGATCCGTGCGGGACGACAACGCCAAAATTCCGATGCAAGAGATCTGGAAGGGATGTTGAGAGGAGCGACGATATCGTCGTCGCGATGCTGATGATCGTAGTGATGGTTGCTGTGGTTGCTATGATTATTTTTTTGGTTGTGATTGTTGTTGTTATTGTTTTTGTCTTTCTTGGCCTTACAAAAAAACGAGTGCGGACTGTTCAGGAGATGATCGGAGAGAAAGATCTTGGGCTTTTCATTTGCCGGTGGTGGTGGTGGTGGCGGCGAAGAATGGATATCTGGTTCAAATTCTGGATCAAATGATGATGATGATGATGGCTCTTTACCCTCAATGATGATGCTACTGTTGCTGTTGCTGTTACTGCTGCTATCCGACCAACTATGCGATAGCGCCGGAGGCTCCTCATCCGAGTCTGGAGATGGCCGAGACACCTTGTGCCGACGAAAAATGATCATCGGCGGAGATCGGGCCGAGTTGCCTGACATAAGCGAATTCATTGACTGGACCGAGGTTACCGACCGTAACGGGTTAACTTTATCCGAATTTATCGGGATCCCGGGGCTTAGTGATGCAGGGATGGGTAGTGGCTTGTGATGAAATTGTTGGTGCCATATTCCGACATTTGCTCCCGGAGGAGGATCAGGAAGAACTTTCGAATATCGTGACCGACCTTTTTCATTCAGAGAACTCATTTTTGTTATGAAAGGTCGATAATGATGATGGAGAACGAAACATGTCAATAAACTTTTCATACCCGTCTGGTCGGTCACCATGGACGTTTTAACGAGAAGACACAAGGGGTTAAATCAGAGCAAGGAATTGAAGTCGAGTTTCATAGTCTGGTATCACAATATCTGAGACCAATCAGGTTTACTTTTTATTCTTGTAATATTGCCTTCAACCGTAAGTCTCTCACATGAGAATTCGGATCAAGGCCATGGCCAGTTGATGACTTGGAAATTGTGAGAAAGAAATACCGGCTTTTGGAAACTGAGAAATTACCGTCAATTTCCTTCGTCATTATAGCCTGGTTCGAAAGTTGGGCGAGCGGGCGAGCGGGTAAACTAAAAATGTTCCCAAACCATTCGGCCCAAATTTAGTAAACATTTGTTACTTTTTATAATCTTTCCTAACCCAACAATGCGCAAAACTAGATCCTCCACGACACGCTCCCACTCTAAGCCAAAGACAACCGAACCTCCACCTTCTTTCGCCGAACCGTCATCATCCATTATTGCTACCTCAACAACTCCTAGTCCATCATCGCTGTCTACATCTGTTTCCATCCCTGAAAAGCATAGCGTATCTCCAAGTCGATTACCGATCAAACTGTCACGAAACTCATCCGACCGATCTGCAAATACCGTAACCAACACTGTGCGACCACGCTCCGCTTGTCCAAGTGCTTCAAACCGTGAAGCTACCGCCGAATCAGAGACCACCAAGAGCCGTGTTAATCAATCTCTAACCGCTTTCCACCATCTACGCAACCCTTCAGCTAGCTCCGCGGCTGCCAAAGCAAGAGAATCTTACAATAGCAGAGATCGAATTTCTACAATCACAGCTTCTGCAAGCTCTCGTCTAACAACACGGGGCTCGGTCGATGCCCCAAAAGCACAGCTACTTAGCTCAGAGCTACAGCACCAGCTAAAGAAACCATCATTCTCCACACACCAGCAACACTTCTCTCCAGCTAAAAACCTCGCTCCCAAGCCTCATCCAGCTACTTTTCTCGCCCCTCCAACTCCAAGCAAATGGCCTTCAAATAAGGCCATCACAGCTGAGATAGCTAAACTACAAAACGAACTTTTGCAGTTACATATCCTCCATCAAGATAATTTACAAACGAGTAAAGAGTGGCATACTAGTGCAAGGAAAAAGCTTGAGTGTAAATTTTACGATGTCGCAGTAAAAAATCAACACCTTGAGCAGCTCGAAAAACAAGAAAATTCCCAGCTGAATGCCGTTGCACTAAAACGATGGCAGGATACCGGAGTTCCTGGATGGACATTAGAAGAAAAGATACAAGTACTAGATCAACTTCTTGCTGATTTTTGGAATGTATATGAGCCTGGTGGAAAATATGCCCGCGTACTAAAAAGATTCGACGGTTGGGTAACGCAGTGCCAGCCAATTTGCGATTCCTGGACTCAAGGGTTTGATGAAGCTGAAGACGAAGTTCAATTTATTAAAGAACTTGAGTCTACGTGGAAAGATGACTGTCTCATCCTCGGGCGGAAAATTCAAACGTGGATCGACAACCTGCGAGATATAGGCGTAACAGATAGTCGATCAAGTCTTGGCATGCTTATTGTTAAACTTCAAAGAATAGTGAGGGGAATGCGTACAGAACTAAATCTGATGATGCAGATCGAAGAAGACGTCATGGAGACAGAGCTTCAATGGATCAAACGCATGATTGGTGATACGAACGACGACAGCGACGCACTCGTCGTCGGTGCCATCTGGAGAAATCATCAAATGACTCATGACAAAAATGAATAATTGGTTTCATAATGTTGAAGGCGTGCAAAATTAATTCTCGTTACATGATGCCCAAATTTATAAGGCAATTTGTTCCGCTGCCTGGGGACCAACTGTAACTGTAGAAACGTAGAGATACCCATTAATGTTAGTTTTTGAAGACTTGCCTCTTTCTAAGGATCTCTCGCACATTTCGAGGAATTACATGTAAGCTCAGACCCCTATCTTTCGCCACCCTTTCAGACCTCGTAGACACACCTTATTTCGCAATTTTCTCCTCAAAAACTTCTCCAAAATGAAAACCTCTGAATCTGACATCCAATCTGCCATCCAAGCATTTAATGATGGTACTTTTACAACCCAAAAAGCTGCTGCTAAGGCATACAATGTCCCTCGAAGTACTTTTAGGTCTCGTTTGAATGGATCGAGGAGCCAGGCGATAGCACAACAACATCGCCAGAGATTAAGTTTTGATCAGGAGGAATTTCTTACTGAATGGATTCTTAATGAGGATGCTCGAGGAAGTCCGCCCAGCCATTCTAGAACACGTGAAATGGTCTGTGAAATTCTTAGGGCAAATGGGGACCATGAGCCACTCGGCAAAGACTGGATCTCCAGCTTCCTTCGCTGCAATTCAAGGGTTCATTCTATCATTGGAAGAAAACTAGAAGCTTGCAGGTCTAATGCAGCCAAGCCTGAAGACATAAAAGCCTTTCTAGATAAATTCAATCAGACTTGTAAAGACTTGAACATTAAGCACTCTGATATCTGGAATATGGACGAGACCGGAATCGCGTTAGGGGTTTGTAATAATTCCAAGGTTATTGCTAACTCTTGTAGGAAAAAAGCTTATGTAAAAGGTCCTGAAACCCGAGAATGGGTGTCAATAATTGAAGCTGTATCGGCCGATGGACGAAAATTGAGATGCCTCGTTATTTTCAAGGGGAAGAACCTTCAAACTACATGGTTTCCAAGCGAGTCGGTTCCGAATTGGTTCTACACCACTTCTGAAAATGGATGGACATCAAAGGCAATTGGCAATGAATGGTTGAAGACTGTTTTTATTCCTGTTACTTGTTCCAACGATAGAACCAAACTTCTGGTCCTCGAGGGTCACGGTAGCCATACCGACCTCGAATTCATGCAGCTGTGTAAAAAACATAAGATTCATCTTCTGTTCTTACCGGCCCACTCTTCTCATATCCTCCAGCCGTTAGATTTGGCCCCCTTTTCTGTTCTAAAGTCAAAATACCGAAATCAGATCTCGGACCTTTCTGCCCTAAATGATGCAGCGCCGGTAAAGAAAGAAAGATTCATCAAGTTTTACCATGAAGCTAGGGAGGAAGGACTATCGGATAAGATCATTCGAGCTGGCTGGAAAGCGACTGGACTTGTTCCATTCAATCCTGAGCGGGTACTACAGTGTTCTCAGGTTTTACAACAACCATGCACCCCAACAAAGGCGCGACAAACAATTCACGAATGGGAATCGGAGCTGAAGACTCCCAGAAACAATTTGGATGTACATAAAGCCCAGAAATCCGTTGAAAGAACGGAAAATATGTCTAAGTTCAACCGAGCGCTTCTTCGCAAATGCGGCAAGGCACTTCAGGAAGCCAACACACGTGTAGCAGCGTCAGAATCAAAAAGTAAAAGATTAGAATGTCAACTTGATGAAGCAAGCAAGAAAGATCGCCCAAGAAAAAGAATCCGACTGGATCAAAATCAGAGGTTTGCTGGGGTGGAAGACATAGTGGTCGCTCTTGGTCATGGGGCGGTTCAGATAGAAAACCAGGAGTCTTCACAGAGTAATACTGTAATTGACAGATCCCCCATAATTTTATGATTTCGTATCTACTATCATCCCAATTCAATTTGTAAAATTTCACCGATGTGGTTGTAGTGATCATGATTCAAAAAATGTCTACGAAGTTTGAAGGGGTGGCGAAAGATGGGGGTCTGAGCTTAATATAGTTAAACCTGTCTAAATGCAACGCCTCGGTAGTCATAAATTTTGCACCTGCAAGGCTACCAGATTATTGATTTTCAGTACGCCGGTAGCCTTGTAAGTGCAAAAAAAATGGATTACCGAGGCTTTGCACTTAGACAGGTTCGACTGTAGATATAAATTTTCTATTTCTTGTCACCGTAAAAATTGTCGAATTTTTAAAAGCAGAACTAGATATACTATGCATACCCTAGCGTCCGAATGGGGATTTGAAATGCCGGTATAATACCGTTATAGTGCCCATGTCCTCTCTAGCCATCGCAAGAACTGGCAGCTCGTAACATTGGCGGCTCAGAAGGATCCCTGCGCGAACGTGACAGCTTACAACTACAGCTACAACTATAAGTAATGGGTCGGATGGTGCAGTGGTACACCGTCCGGGCTGTTCTCCCAAGTAGAGTCTGGGCAGCTTGGACACATGTCCCGCTCGAGACAGGAGAAAGCTGGTTCGAATCCAGTAAGACCCGTTACCCACACTTACTCGCGGTGGTGATTTTCTCATAGCTTGATGAAAGCATATTCAGATAACCACGGGTTTTTCCCGCTTTTCCTTGTGGTGGGTATTCACGGAAGAGGTTACATGTCGCAAGATGTTATCCTCGTAGTGGTATCTGCAAATGAAATCTGAGTATGAGTGTTCCACAAACGTCAACATGAGTCATTGTATGAGAAACACACCTTGCGTAATCATTCGTGTCATAGCTTCTGGCTGCGTACACAAGATTGATGTTAAAAAAAAAGCATTGGTTTCATATCCTGGTCATACTTCTGACTAGACGAGTGTTTATTTCCTAGTCCTATTTTATTACTCCACGCGTCTCTCACGTCACGTTATCCTATCATTCTGTATTGAGTCATTGTATTCTCTTTGCATTGTCATTACCCTGACATATTGTGTGTTATGTGCATACACTGTCTTGCTTAATGCTTTATTGCTTTATGTTGTATCATCTAACGACCTCATGTACCCTTATTTTTGTACGATCTGTTACAGAACGTTGCTGTTACAGATAATGTTGGCGCTTTTGGCATGACTTGCTTCCTGAGTCAATCTGTAATATGTGAAATCACAGTATACATGACTGCCGAGACATATATTCAGAACACCCCATGAATACCGGTGAGCAATCATAAGATATAGTCTGAGCATTCTTGTTACGACGTCTATCTATCTTATCAGGTTATATTCTACCGAACATTTCAATATCTTTATTATCAGTTTATCATCAATTCTTCGAGTTACAATCATTGAGATATCTTAGTTTATCGGTCTAATCGCCGACACTGATTCCACATTATATACAACCCAAATTATACCCCATAATTTTAATAGTTATCGCCTGCGTGATGTTTCCGCAAGAAATAAGGGTGGTCTGCTGGGGGAGGGTCCATCAGAGGTTTTAGAAAGGTTACGCGTAGTGGCTCTCATGGTGGCGTTTAGCCTGACCATTGCTGATTGATTTTACGATTTGTACTGAAGTGTTGTGGGCTGTATATAAAGAAACACTTTAGGGCTTGAATCGATATAAAACTTTAGTGAAGCGTAATAGTTATCTCGACGTTGACTACTACGAGTGGTTCATAAATGAGTTTAAGAAAACGTGGAACGCTGACAATCAAATCACAATTCAACGATAGATTTGCAGCGTATCAATGTACAAGTACATGCTCCCACCTAGGACAGTCCGACGCCGATTACCTTCTAAGGGATGCTTACCTACCGAGCGACTGTCTAACTTATAAACAGTTGGTTGCCTTATGAGCTACTTCTTACATTGTGAGCGGCTAACACTTTGTAGCCATTAATTCAACCAGAAACCATTCAACATCGAAAATGCTTATGCGCACCAATCAGGCCACGAGCTGTTCCCTAGGAAGAAGCGCTTCTTGTTGTAGCAATAGCGCATTTTTAATCGCCATATTAAGCGAAGCGCAGAAATGCTGTCAAGCACTAGGAAGGGCTCAAGAGCCAACGCAAAGGCATGCAGACGGCATTTCAAAACGGGGTCCTCGCGCCAAGGTAGTATTTTGCAAGTACATGTAGATACATGCAATGGATGCGTGCGCGCCCCAGTCTGTGCGCAATCTGGTACATGTACACGCTTTCGCACGCACGCACCAGCACCGGCCCGTGATCGACCGACCCAATGGACCAAAGTATCTTCGTGACCGGTTAATTTCTTCGCTCCCGGGCCTGTCGTCCATCACCGGGCGACCAGAGTTTTCGGCGTCGCCGCATCATCGCGGTTGGCGGCGCGAGACGTTCGCCGGGCACGCTCGGACCCGATGACGTCTTGACCGATTCCATGCCTGTCGACATGGAGGGCGCCAGGCCGACGACGCTCTCGGCGTCTGGGTCCCATGCGCTTGTTCTCTTGCGAGGTGCCCTTGGCGGAACCCTGGGTTTTCGTGTCATGCTTGTGTAAGCTTTTGCAGGAGATACATAAGATTATGTAAGACTTTGTTATCTGTCAGTAAAAAACTTCTTTCTGCCCGGATTGTAATTGACTCAACCTATTGTCCATCTAGGGAGGCAGTTTTGTCACGGATAAAAGATTGCCCTGCTGAAAACCGTGGAAAGCTTTGGAAAGATTTCCCAGACAAAATCTTGTGCATATATTTTATGTATAACACGCACACACAATCATTTCAGCCCAGTATGAAGAACGAAACATTGCCTCGTGGAAATCTTGGGTAGGCACATATTTACATATAATTTATGCACAGTCCACATGATATTTTATAAATTGCTTAGAACGATTTATTTCTCTTGAAGCTAGCACTACCTAAAACTATCGAAGCCGTGGCGGCTCGTAGCTACGGCCAAGGGTATGCTACAAATTGACTAGTACCCAAGTAATGAAAGCCTTTGTAGGCTTTCCGCCTGCTCCTCCCTCCGGCAAGTTCTGATCAAACTAACTCTGGCCTTCATATCCTCCATCCTCCATCCTCTCGTTCTCGTTCTTAAAGGGATAAGAGAAGTAGAATAAAGGAGGGAAGGAGAATGAATCTGCATCCTCCTTCCCCCGTCCATTCTTCCCTCTCTATTCTCCTTCCCTCCAGTCTGCTTTCCTAGAATATTCTCTCTTTCTCCTCCCCCCTGCCGGTTCCTCGGTCTTCTCGTAAGCAAACCGGTTACATTAGCATAATTTTCTTCAACCATACTTGTACCATGCTTTGTTTAGGCAAACCTAGCCGTCTGTTAGTCCACTAGCAGTCTGACCATTAACTAGATGTCGTTCAAAGTTGACAGCCACTTATCTGGAGTACAAGCTTAGTTCTGTACGAGTTTACTTCTGTAGCTGGTGCTGCAACAGAAGCCGTTGGAATTCTGCCACACTACGAACCACTTTTATGACGCCAAGATCTGTTGCACTCTATCAAGTAGTATTATAGAGAGAGATGATTTCAATGTAAATAAATAGGGCATCAGTCAAAGACGTTCAGTAGGAGTAAATGTTGTTAAAAAAGGTGATTGAATGTATACATGTATGAGTAAGAATTTTGTATGTGCCAAGGTTTAGATTATGTCAGAGCAATTTCTTACGTTTTTCATATAAATTAGTCGAGTGATTCGTAGTGATGTTATCAGTAAATTATTGCAACATGAAAATATTTTATCGTGGAGACAACGAGTAACCACCTGGCAAGCTTATGCTAACCTGGCTACAGTGAAATGGTTTTTTTTAAATCATTCTTGTGTATGCAGCCTTCTAGCTATGACATGAATGACCCTGGGGCGGTACATGGAGCGATGTCTCAACATGACATGAGGGGCACTCACTACCGAACATCATTTGAAGACACAACTCGAAGTCTGGCGCCTTACAGCCCTTTCTACCCTCAACTGTGTATGTCTACCGTAGGAACGCATTTCAGCCACCCACGGCTGTCCTGTGTGCCTTCAACATCGTCACATACATGACCAGGCGAGAAATGTGGTGAGAGGGTCTTGCTGGATTCGAACCAGCTTTCTCCTGTCTCAGGTGGGGCATGTGCCTCGGCTACCCAGACTCTACTTGGGAGAATGGCCCGGACGATGTATCACACCACCATCCGACCCTCAAAGATTGGGTGTGACAACGTTTCGCAGGGTACGAGAATGTGAATTTCGAGGAGACGAGAAAGAACACAGTGGTCGTTGTAGTGGAAGAAAATAAATGTATCATTCAATAAGGAATATAGTTTAAATGAATCAGCGAAGTCGGCAAAGTCAGCGGTCTCCACAAGGAAGAGAAAAGTGTATATGAGATGAAATTAAGAAGACGTTGCGTAGAGAGGAAACTCCCTACTTGCTGACCAGAATTATAGACATGCAGAGTCCTTAATCGCTCGAGCTCTGTAATACCTCTGCCTGTCTCTGCTTATACAAATATAGCTTTTGCCTCGTAAGTCGTCCGAAGTTTTCTACACAATCTAGGAGGTTTGACCCCCGCTATAGATGACACTTGAATACCTTTAATTAGAAGTATTAACTAATCCGTGATAGTAGGCCCCCTGTTTAGGCGCGAGCTCCTGCGAGGCTTCTTAGCGGAAGTATGATTAAGTGGCCCTGGTTTATCAGGATATTGTGCGTGGAAATTCTCAACAGCAACAGTATCATCCATATTAACTGCAGGTTCCCAGGTGGTATTATTTTCTCGAGCCCATTTGACCAAATATTATAATCCACTACGTTTAGTTGATCGTGAATCGTAGATTTGTTCGACTTCAAATTCTTCCTCTCCGTCGATTATTATGGGCGGAGGAGGTAGCTGGACTTGACCGGGAACAGGGTTGCTAGCGGCAAGTTCTAGCAGTGACACGTGAAACACCGGATGAAATTTCATGCTTTTCGGTAGGTCAAGACAATAGGCGTATGGTGATATAACTTGTTTAACCGGAAAAGGCCCTAATTTTTTCCAGTCAAGTTTTTGCGAGTTACGTGTAGTTCTTATATGTTTTGAAGATAAAAATACCAAGTCTCCGATCTTTAAACAAGGCGCTGGCTTTCTGTTTGTATTAGCAGCGTTCTCTTGCTGATCTTGTGCTGTTTTGATGTTGGATCGGAGTTCGTCGTGAAGACTTCTCATTTTTAGGGCAAATTCTTTAGCATCGAGGCTTGAAATAGATTTGATAAACCGTTTGATTGTGACTGTAAATCGTGGGTGGTAGCCATAATTACTAAAGAACGGCGAGACTTTAGTAGAAGAAGAGACCTGGTTATTAGTGACTAATTCGGCCATCGGGAGCCATTGAACCCAGTCATCCTGCTGGTATAATATATAACTGCACAGATATTGTTCCATTACAGCATTAAATCTTTCTGTTTAACCATCTGTCTCCGGGTGAAAAGCGGTAGACATTCTAGCCTGAATTCCAAGATGTTTGCAAAGATTTTTCCAAAAATTAACTGTGAACTGGGTCCCGCGGTCAGATGTTACATGCGTTGGCAATCCATGAATTTTCTAGACATTATTGAGATATAAGATTGCTACATCTCTCGAGTTTACAGTTGTGTGACAAGAAATAAGGTGTCTCATTTTTTGTCAGCCGATCTACTACTACCATGATGGCGTCATATCCTTCACTAAGAGATAGGTCAGTTACAAAATCCATAGATATTTCTTGCCAAGGTTGGTGAGCAATCGGTAGAGGCCGAAGTACTCCCTGTTTTGCTTGCTGGTTGGGTTTGCTTCGTCGGCACGAGTGGCAGTTCCGGACATAACGAGCGATATACTTGCGCATCGATGGCTAAAAGTAGTCTCGGCTGGCAAGTTCAAAAGTTTTTTCCCGACCGGGGTGGCCAGCTGAAGGGTCGTCATGATAGAGTTTTAGGATTTGGAGTTTAAGTGGGTCGTGGTCCGGAACATAGGTTTTTCCGCAGTATGTTAGTTTCATGTCTATTTCCGCACATTCAGCCAAAGATATTTCCTTAGAATACTGATCCCCTCTTCTTAAAAGTTTCAGAATTTTTTCGGGAAATGGACCCACATTGTAACTATCGACAAATGATGATTCCAATTCATTCTTTGATATTGTCACGGTGTGGATCAGAAGCAAGGGTGAAAGTAATTGTTGTTGCGTGGAGACTAAACTAAACAACTAACGAACTATTACAAGTACACCAATGACGCTAAGAGCTAAGCGAGGAACATGACATAGGTACCGTGACAGATATGCCACTGTTGACTACTGCATGATTTGCTGACAGATTAATATGTCTTTCCAGATTTTCTCTTTTTAAAACAGTCTGACTTTGATGCAGTTTTGTATTGTCGCCCTCTTTTGGTAAATCTTCCTACCTACGTGTTAAGGCATCCGGTTTTCTTCCCTGCTTTCCTGGTCTATACTTAATGACTAAATTAAAGCGGGAAACGTATTCAGCTCAGCGAGCCTGCCTTCGACTGAGCTGTTTAGTACTCATGAAGTATTCTAGATTTTTGTGATCGGAAATCACAGCGATTGGATGCGCAGCACCTTCAATTTCTGGTCTCCACTCCTCAAATGCGCGAATAATTGCCAAAAGTTCTTTGTCATAAATTTCATAGTTACATTCCACCTGGGGATGCTTCTTTGAGAAATATGCCACTGGTTGCAAGATACCGTTGTTATTATATTGAGAAAGGACTCCGGCGGTAATATAGTCTGATGCATCTGTTTCCACAGTTATTTCTTTTTCGGGATCGAAATTAGCAAGAATAGCCGCTGTTGTGAAAGAAGTTTTAAGAGTTTAGAAAGATGCATGTGCTTCTGCACTTCATACGAAGGGCACATTTTTTCGGGTCAGCTTTGTGAGTGGGAATGCTAGTGCCGAAAAACTGCGAATAAATCGTCGATAGAAATTGGCGAATCCCAAAAAAGCCTGAACATCCTTCAATGATTTAGGCGCGGCCCAATTTTTTACAGTTTCAACTTTCCTAGGATCCATTTTGATACCACAAGATTCGATTTTAAGGCCAAGATATGTTGTACTTTGCGTATGAAACTGGCATTTCTCTGGTTTTAACAAAATTCCTTTTTGCTGCAGGGATTCCAAAACCTTTTTAACGTGTATTTGGTGCTCCTCTAAAGTATTGCTGTATAAAAGTATGTTGTCCAGATATGCAGTGCAGAATATATCTAAAAAGTCGCGGAGGCTATCGTTGATAAAATGTTGGAAAGTAGCCGGAGCGTTGGTTAATCCAAAGGGCATTACCGTATATTCAAAATGACCACATCTAGTCCGGAAAGCTGTTTTCCATTCCTCGCCCTCTGCCATTCTGATCTGATTATACCCTTGCCGGAGGTCTAGCTTAGTGTACCATTTTGCTTTAGATAGGCGATCCAAGGTTTCTCTGATTAACGGAAGTGGATAGCGGTTTTTTGTAGTGAGTTCATTTAATCTGCGATAATCTACACAAAGGCGTAGCGTGCCGTTAGATTTTTTCACGAATAGGACAGGAGCACCCGCTGGCGATGAACTGGCACGAATGAATCTTTTATCCAGGTTCTCCGGAATGTACGTTTTCAATGCCATCAGTTCATCTCTCGACATTCCATAAAGAGGACTAAACGGTGGTTCCTTTCCATCTTGAGCGGAATTTTGTGATCATATGACCGACACGGCGGCAATTTATTGGCAAGAGTTTCGTCCATCATTTGGTAGAATAGATGATATTGTTTTGGTACACGCTCTTTCCAGTTTAGCACAGGTGGGGTTGCTAAGGCGTATTTGAGCTTTTCTAGGGTAGTACTACAGATTTGTAGGTTATTTCTGCGTGCCAATCTACGGAGGGCCGCTGAACTTATTATCTGGGTACGTTGTAGTGGCGAAATTCCTCTAGCCAGGGTGGGGTTTTCTGAAGTATTACACTTTGATTCGCAATAATCGGAGCTGAAAAGTATTATGTTGTCCTTGAACCTTAGCAAAGGGTCATGTCGTTGGAGCCAGGGAATCCCAAGTACCAAAGGGTAGGAATCATGCTTAGTGAGAAGGAAAGTTGCAGTTTCATGATGAGAAACAATTGAAAATAGAATGTGACAATAGTGGGTGATAGTTCCTGAAAATATCTGTCTGCCGTTAATTACTTGAAGTATGCGAGGATTCCTAAGAGGGAGACAGGGAAGATTGTGATGGCGAGCGAAGGTTTCGTCTATGAATGCGAGTCCGGAGCAGCCAGTATCAACAAGTGCATGAGTTTGAACGGTTTTATTACTAGCTACTAATTTAGAAGCAATAACTAGATGGTCTCCATCCAACTTGTCATCAACCGATGTTACCGAGAAGCTTGAAATTGAAAACGCAGACAATAACGAAATAGAAGTAAGCCCCGGACAAGGGCCATCGTTCAAGTCCGGAACTATTGAAACTCCGATTGCGAGGGGTTGATTACAGTGACCAGCAAAGCTGTTCGAATGTTTTGTAACTTTTACTTGTAAGCCTCATAAAATTTTATCTGCTTGGCCAATTCACTAAATTTTTACATTAATAAAAAATTCCAATTCTGTGGTTTCTTTTGATATAAGTTAGATGATGTGAATCGAAAATCTGATGGAGTTATCGCGATTGAAAGGGCGTTGGTCATTCGAACAGTTTTGCAGGGGGGGTATGGGGAAAGTTTTGAACTGGTTATTTAGTACTTTACATGGCTACCTTTCGCCTTAATCACTGCATCTATGCGCCTAGGAAGACTCTCTATCAGTTTCTGACATTCCTCTGCAGGAATCTTTGCCCATTCATCCTGAACTCTGTCCCAAAGCTCCAGGATCCCATTTGGCGGTTGGGGTAATCCTTGAGTCTTTTCTTGATGTAATTCCAGAGATGCTCGATGGGATTAAGATCAGGGGAGTTTGCTGGCCAAGGGAGAATGGCGAGAGAATGATCTCTGAGGAATTGTCTGGCCTTCTTCGAGGTATGCCTTGGATCATTGTCCTGCATGAAGATAACGGATTCGGAGGGTTTACCGTATTCCACCAGCGTTTGTAGGAGATCCTCCTCCAATATCTCAGTGTATAGATGCTGGTCCATCAACCCATCAATCTTACACATGTTTCCCGTCCCCTCCCACAGCATACAACCCCAGATCATAATATGACCGCCTCCAAATTCGAGGGTCTCCTCTACCTCTCTCTCTATCAACCCTCATCCTCGCCTTTTCCAGGTCCAAGATCTTCCATCTGACTGCAGGCGATTTATCTTCGTCTCGTCTGACCAAACTACACGGTTCCAATCATCTATAGTCCAGTACTTGTGGGCCATAGCAAAGTCAAGACGATCCTTCTTTTGCTTTGCTGTTAGTTTTGGTTTTTTCTTCTTCACAACAGCTTTTAACCCTGATTTTTTGAGTGTCCGTCGGACTGTATCAACAGAGATAGAGCAATTTTTCATGTCCCTGATGTTTTGGGCAACTTCGGCAGCGGTATCGGCCTTACCGGATGTTATGGTACGGATGGCATGACGGGTGTCATGTTCGCTGAGCAAACAAGGTCGCCCTCCTAAGTTGACCTGAAGATCTGGACGGTGTCTCTTGCGAATACATGAAACGGTAGAAACTGAGACATTGCATTCTCGAGCTATTGAACGGATGGAAAGTCCATGGTCAAGGTGGTGAAGAATGACATCAATTTTTGATTGAGATAGAGGCCTCATGATAAAAAAAGATTGGAGTAACAGTAGAAAGTGATTATGTGCTGTAAATAATTACAAGCTCAACCTTTCATGAAGGCCTAGAGTGCCCCTGATGCCTAGTTATACTTTCCCCACACCCCCCTTGCAAAACTGTTCGAATGACCAACGCCCTTTCAATCGCGATAACTATACTAAATTTCTGATTCACATCATCTAACTAACAAAAATAAACTACAGAATTAGACTTTTTTATTAACGTAAAAATTTTGTGAATTGGCCAAGTATCTAATATTTTGTGAGGCTTACAAGCGAAAGTTACAAAACATTCGAACAGTTTTGCTGGTCACTGTATCTGCTGATCTGCCGATGCAGTAGTTGTAGGAGCCGAGGATGGCATCAAATAAGCACTAGTCATTGTTTGATTGTTAGTTTTGGGGCGATTTGCTGTAGGGAAATTATTGAATGCGTGTCCTGCTGCGGCACAATACAAACGTAGGTTATTTTCTTTTCGCCACTGCTTTTCAGCTGCTGTGGTTTTCCGCATTTCATTTGTGAAAGTGTAGCATTTTTCTGGTTCTGGCCGTTGAGTGCGAGGGCTTTGGAGAGCTGAAAGATCCATTGGTGCAAGGCTACCCTGGATGTAAGATGGGTGAGTTGCGATAGGCGAAGAGTACTGACCGATAGAATTTTGAGGGATGTTTTGCTCGGCTTTCCGTCCTCTAATTCGATTATCAATAGTCATTAGCATGGTCGCAAACTCTAAAAGTGACCTTGGCTTTTCAACTCGGTACATTAATGCGTCCTTAAGGTCATCCGATAAACCGTCCGTCAACGCATCTATTTTAGCTGCCTCATTATAATCCAGATACGCTATGATGCGAAGGAATTGGGAGTAATAGCTTGCAAAGTCTCCCTTTCCTTGTTGAAGAGCTAAGAGCTCTCGAAGGTCAGGGTCGCCAAAAGATGCTTCAAAATGTGCTATGAAAGCAGTAACCGATGGGAATGGTGCAAAGAAATTGGCATTAACTAGAGGAACCACCTGGTCCAGCGCTCGTGCTTCCAAGCGACTTATCGAGTAGATTACCTTGGCGGCCTCATTTCGAAATCGATCATGATTTACTACAAGTTTCATCCGAAGTTCGGTCATAAAACCAGGTAACTTGGTGCGAGAACCATCGAACTTTTCTGGGTCCGGAAATTTCTCTGACCTGAAAGCATAAGCAACGCTTTTTGGCTCAGTGCTTGAGGTCGTTGTAGCTTGCGTGTGTCCAGCGCGGGCGATGCTAAGGTCCACGTTGAGTTTTGTCGTTAGCTCCTCAAGATTGTCAATTGTTTGGTTGGCAGCATCAAGTTTAGCTTTACTTTGATCTCTTTCTTCTCCATACTTGACCGCTGTTCCCTTTTGCTCTTCGAAAAGAGCTGAGAGATTTTTGAAAAGTGCTGCAATTTCATTATTAGACTGTTGAATAAACTCTTCCAACGTTGAAGGCGAAACCCATTGGTTTGATTCGATATCGGATATTTCGTGCGGCGCGGATAGTTACGCAACGTAATCTCAAGGATTGGTTGTGACAACGTTCCGCAGGGTACGAGAATGTGAATATAGAGGAGACGAGAAAGAACACAGTGGTCGTTGTAGTGGAAGAAAATAAATGTATCATTCAATAAGGAATATGGTTTAAATGAATCAGCGAAGTCGGCAAAGTCAGCGGTCTCCACAAGGAAGAGAAAAGTGTATATGAGATGAAATTAAGAAGACGTTGCGTAGAGAGGAAACTCCCTACTTGCTGACCAGAATTATAGACATGCAGAGTCCTTAATCGCTCGAGCTCTGTAATACCTCTGCCTGTCTCTGCTTATACAAATATAGCTTTTGCCTCGTAAGTTGTCCGAAGTTTTCTACAAAATCTAGGAGGTTTGACCCCCGCTATAGATGACACTTGAATACCTTTAATTAGAAGTATTAACTAATCCGTGATAGATGGAGTGTCGGGTTGTGTAGTTAGAGCGAGATTGTGGTTTGCTGACCATTCAAAAAGTCCTTCCGACATCGGGCTAGTGGTGATTTTAAACGGTTGCCAGCTAGGATGTCTAAGGTTGAAATCGCCAGCAACAAACACTCTCTCGAGGGAGCTACGCAGAGAAAGACCAAGAAGGGATTTAACAGCTTCGCCTTCATCGCGTGAGCCAACTGGTGCATTGTAAATATTTAGGATGGAAAATTTCTTCCCTGATGGGGCTATGACTTCAAGAAGGATGAGGACCCTGATAGTAGGGCACAGAGGCTCTAATGGGTATAAATGATGACCTTGCAAACCAGCACCCTTCCGGAGATACGTCAAAACTCTAGGACGGGAGACTCAGTCGTCAGTTGGAGAAAAACATTCGTAAGTGAAAATTCTTTCGGTGATGCGCCTCTGTCTATCGATGAAAATATGTGGTTCTTGTACAAGTATAACATCAAATTTTTGATCGTTCGCAAAAGTGAGGGTGAGCTCGTGGGGTGTTGCGCCCTTGCCAAAATTTATCTGTAAAATGCGGAGAGGTCTCGTGATTCTGTGCCGTCTATAGGTCATCGGAGGAATCAAGAGCGGAGTACGGATTCTCTGTGGCAACAGAGAATTGCGGAGTAGAGGGGATCCTAAAGAGTTGATTCGAGCTAGCCAGTTCGAACTGCGATGGGCCACTGGATTGAGGTACCTGGTTAGTTGGCACGGATGAGGATGGCACATTGCTGTCAGTCATTTCCAAATCTTCAGGGGTTATTTGTGAGGAGCGACGAGATCAGCCGACATAGTACAAAGGCTCATTCTTGCGGCAGCAGATGTCTTGCTCCTCTGTGATATTTGCTCCTTTGTGAGCCTGCCTCCATTCCGGCGTGGGCCAAGGAGACATTCAGGGGCATCTGCTGGGTGTTGTCCATGACAATTTATGTATCGTGCAGGGCCAGGATGAGAGTGAGGACCACACGCTTGGAGGTTTTCCACAGGATGCTCAGTTGAGCCGCATAGCCGGCATCGCGCAGCTCGAGTGTAGATGCGTTCATTATGCCATTGGAAGCCACAGCCACATTTAATTATTGACGTCTTTTTTGCCAGGCAGCGTGAGATGACTTCTACGCCGAATAATTGAAATTTACTGGGAAGAACAGTGTCGAGTGGGAGCCGAGTGATTAATCTCGCTGTGTGGGGGTGTGCTGCCTCTAGGCTTGTTTAAGTTTCGAAAGCTGCGACTGGGGCAACTCCCTTTCTTCCTTGAGTTCATTGCATAGAAGTTCGCTAGTCATCGGGTACTTTGTGAGTTCTTAGTTTTCGTCCAAAGCTGTGAAAGATCGTGGGACAAAAGAGATTAGGTACGTGACCAAATTTTGTGCTTTTTCGATACCGATCGCCCCCTTAAGCTTCCCTTCCATGATGCCATCTGAGAAGAGTGCCTCGAGTCTGGGCCCGGCAGCTTCGGAGGAAGAGCGGAAGTCAAGGCCAGAGGGGACGTGTTGAACCTCTTTGAGTAAGGCTGCATTCTCTCCGAGGAATTGGCAATAGTGTAAGAGTAGAGGGTACGGTGAGAGTAGCCTTTCTGTGGCATCTTGTCCTAGACAAAGGAAAAGTCTTTCATCAACAGGAGAAGGATTCAGTCTAGGGGCACGTCTAGCTTGTGCTGGTTTACGAGGTGCAGCTGTTTCTTTTCCTGAAGCCGCAGCGACTGCATGCAAGTTGGGGCGCGTAACTGGAGGAATAGAATGAGTTGGAATAGTTTGTCGTACAGCAAGAGTGTTTTGTTGGGTGCTTTGCGTAGGTGGACGTCTGTTTTGCGCAGTAACAGTAGATCCCCAAACGTGGCTCTCGAAGAAGCTCTGCGTGACTGCGTGTAGACGGAAAAGGAAATCTTCGTAGATACCTCTCAGATGAGGGGGAAGAACGGGTGAATTGGCCCCACGAGCAGCTTCATCGATGGCAGAGGCCACACCACCAAACATGAGCGTCGCTTCGTTGGTACGAGTCGTGGCGGTGGTTGTTGTGAGAAGGAAGGTCTCAGTCAAAGACCGCGGGCCACCTGGAGGAGGGTGATGAGAAGGATATAGATCGGGTATTTGAAATTCAATGAAATACGGTTGGTTGTTCGGTCGAAGTGGATACCGTTCCGCGACATCAAGTGCAATGAGTCGTGGGTTTTTCACTGTCGCTCAGCATCGGTGGCTAGAAGGCTGGCAAAGTCGAACTCTTCACCTTCACGCGGTGCCGACTGTTAACGCTCAGTTTGTTCGCATATCTGGGATAGCCAAGAAGAGTCGCAATCTTTCCCTTCAGGATCCCCATTCATCCACCCGGGTCTCAGCTTCGTTTCGTCATCACCATCCCCAGCACCCTTTCAACGAAGAATTCCCCCGACTGTCTCAGAGAGGTAGGGCGAAGGGCTCTACTGATCAAAATCATCTGAGTGATGGCAACATCACTTATAATAGGCTGTTGGCACAAGTGGTGAGGTGCTGGTTGGGCTTTCTAGGAGCGGTAGGTTTGACTCCTACATGGCTTATTTTAGATGACTGCGGCTGCTCGTCGAAAATGAGTACGGGAGGAATGGCAGAGGTTTTCCTACTGAGGTTTTTCCCACTGGGTTTCTCTTAAGGTTTTCCCTCGGCCCGTGGCCCTCGGGTCATGGTGAATACGTTCCCATGCATTCGACCCGATGTACATGTAACTAGCAGGCTCTAACGTAGGTATCGGGAAAAGTCGGGCATCGGATGGGCACTGCTGTAGCCTGGAGAATCATGTATTCTAGATATCCTTCATACGTCCTATATCCCTACAGGACAGTGGTACGGCCCACAACAGATGATAAATACTACACTCACAATCACTGGCACCTACGTCAATAAAAACCCTGCAAACAAACTCAACAGAAATGGTGGGTATCCCATAGATCTACGTCCTGTAGTGGAAGCAGAAGAACGACGATCAGCACAAATCGCCGCACAACTATCTATATGCGCCACAGTCATGGAAACTGTGGACATCGCACTGTCAAAAATACAACCTGATGAAAATAGGGAATACATTGACTCCATCAAAGTCTACCTAGGGACTGTGATAGCCAACTTTGGACGTACTGGGCTTGGGACCGTAGCGCCCATGCTTCCCCCCGACCAGCACATTCGCCATTTGTAAACCCTACAGTATTCGAACATAGGAATGCTGCAGCCATGACACCAGCTAACATGGGACCTAGCTGGGCTGCAATTATCTAGAGAGGTCAACATAGAACCCCCACATCAACGAGGCTAGTGGCAGCTCCACTGCAGGCACAAAAACCTGAGAAGTCGTCCCTCGCCTCCCCTAAAGAAAATCGAGTCTTTCTCCGCCTACCAGAAGGACATAAATGGCGCGAAATCTCGCCGGCAGGCATACGAAAAGCGTTAGTTGGTCTCCGCAAATGTGCTCCGTCAGAAGTGGGGCTAGTCCAGCGGGTCAGAACAGGCTTCGCGATAACCGCCAGAAATGAAGAAATACGAAAGAAATTACTTGCATCCTCAGAGGAACTTACTCCCATGGGAGCAAAACTAGAGCCCTCCTCAAATCTAGTGGCCATCCATATAGTCACGGTACCGGTAGCCATCGACACACTCGGTGGAAGAGTACACATAACAGAGGAGATGGTCGTCGAGGAAATCGCAAGAGTGACCAACTCGCACCCTACAAAGGTTAGGCCTCACGGAAAGAGCTGTCCTGGGTCCCCTTACCAATCATGGATCGCTCTCTTCCCAAGCCAAAATACACCGCGCCCTGGTTTTCGCCTATTCGACACCTCGGGAATCGCAATCCCACACAAACCGCGTCAACCAATTCAGCAATGTAAACGGTGCTTAGGCTTCCATGCCACCCGCGGCTGCTACAAGACACCTGCTTGCTGGAACTGTGCCTCAACCATGCACTCATCCTTGGAATGCAACGCAGCCACCAGATGTCGTAACTGTAGTGGCCCCCACCGATTAGATAGTCGAGACTGCTTGGCTCGCCCTACTAGGTCCGGCCCACCGACCAAGGAGCGACTTGTGACCATTAGGCAAGCCAGCCAACGCGAGTTTATCGGGGTTGCCCGAGCCAAAGCTGCCGTGAAACGTGCAGAAGCTGCTGCCCAACCACCCAACCCGCCCCTGAAAACAGCAATAGTTTCGAGGTCCTCTCGACCGAGCCGGATGCTATGGTCATAGAAACTATAAGTCCGGAAAAGGATTTGTGAAGGCCTCCTCACAGGTCCCTCCATGCTTCCCTTCTTCGATTAATTTCATGTCAATCAACGTAGGCAGAGGAGGCCCCAGACAAGATATAGCACTCACTTGAGCCTATGAGCTAGGCGTAGACGTTATACTAATTCAAGAACCATCGTGGACCAAACGCACTAAAGCGACTAAATCACATTCAGGATATACTTGTCACATACCACATGGTGGAGCAGACGTAAGACCAAGAACAGTGACGTATACTCAGAAAACCAGTAAAATAATATCAGCAAATCAGATATATCCCTGCTCCACGCTGACCGGAGATAACTGTTGGATGGTTGTCAATGGGGTCACTTTCCTCTATGTGTAGAAGGCACCGAATGACTTAATAGTCCTCTGACCACTCGTTAATTGGACCCCGGTTGCAAAGACGATCGCTGCAGGAGATTTTAATGCTGTCCACGAGGCCTGGCAGGCAGGGACAACTAGACCACATGAACAGGGAGATATAATCGAGAAGTGGGCGGAAACACACAACCTTTCATGTCTCATCATCGGGGAGCCGACGCATCGAGCAGACAACACCCTCGATCTCACCTGGACCAATATCAGCAATGTAGCAGCTTGGGTGGATTACAGCGAGTGCGTCACCAGCAATTATCTACCGATTCGTGGCCAAGTACCAATTGCAAATTCAACCCCAGAAACCGAACCTCCAAGCATCAGAGTCACGCGGGGAAATTTGCCACGATTTTCACGTGTCATCTCCCAGTGGGCAAGTGCGCCCTTAACGTTAGGCTCGCCGGAAATAGTGGAAACGTACGCCCAAGACCTGTGCACTCATCTTTCCAACGCCATTAAAGCAACAGAAACCCGGGTAAGAAAAAACAGTGGCAAATCTGCCCCGTGGTGGACCCAGAAGTGTAAAACCGCAGACACTGATTAACGAACTGTGATAACACCCTATCAGCGGGCTGTCTTTGCGGAGACGCTACTGACGACCATCGCTGCCGCAAAGAAAGAATACCAGACGAGCCAAGTTGAAGCAATGACTACTCCGGCGGCCATTTTCAAATTGATGCGTGAGGCAAACCCTAGACAGGCTAGTCCCCCCCCGCTACTCATACATGAGGGGGCCCTCGTCACAGAACCCGCCGAACGGGCGACCATCCTTCGCGACGCCCTCCTTGCACGATATCTGGCAACGGACGACCTCACACCATGCGATGTTCCCAGCGACAACTGAATCTCCTGGAATAACGATATCTCGAATGAAGCAGCTCGAACGTGCACAATCGGCTGCAAAAATACGGCACCAGGAGCAAACGGAGTCTCAAGAGAGCTACTCGAGGCCTGTTGGAAAACGATCGGACCTTGGGTCACGCAACTGTTCAGGGAGTATATTAACCTTGGAATACACTCAACTTGTTTCAAGCTAGCTGAAGTAGTGCTCCTGCCTAAGCCAAACCGTGATCTGACGACGTTTAAGGGTTGGAGACCAATTGCTCTTCTCTCATGCCTAGGTAAAGGGTTGGAGAGGCTATTGGCCAAACGAATGGCGCAGCTCGCAGTCATCCACGATGTGGTTGGCTGCCAACAATTCGGAGCACTCCCAAAGCGATCAGTAACAGACCTTGTCTCCTGCGTAGTGCATGACACCGAAGAAGCCAGATCTCGGGGATGGGCAGCAACAATGGTAACATTAGACGTTCAAGGCGTGTTCGATGCGGTACTCCACAACCGCCTGATAAGGAGAATGCAAACCTAAGGATGGCCAGACTCCATTCTTCGATGGAACAACTCTTTTCTGGCCCAACGACGAGTCCAAGTCCGGCACATGGGTGGTTTCGCCACCGAAAGAAAACTGGAATGCGGCGTTCCTCAGGGCTCACCAATCTCCCCACTTCTTTTTCTTCTATACATGGCAGAACCAATTCGCAGCGGTAAACCTGAGGTGAGACTTAGCTATGCCGATGACGTCGCAATTCTAGGATTTGGCCCGACCATCGCCGTGTTCGCTGTCGCCGCCAAAGAGGAGGTTAACCACCTTCTCGAATGGGCACAAAACAACGCTATCACCTTCGACACGGCAAAATCCGAGGTTGTCCAATTCCCCGGGAAAGGATCTGAGACACTGGTCGGAATACACGTCAATGGCACACTCATTGCACCGGCCGAACATATTCGCTGATTAGGAGTACATCTGGACCCCCGCCTAAATTTCAAACATCATGTCACAACATGGCGTGCGAAGGCGCAAAAAGTAGCCCAACACATGCGTCGCTTCAACTCTGCATACAAAGGAGCCGCACCAGGAGCCCTGATTCGAGCTGTGGATGTCTGCATCATTCCCGTTGCTACCTACGGAACCGAGATATAGTGGCCTGGCATACAACGCCCCACACGACGAGGGCTGGTCACTCCCCCGACTGCTGGCCTCTGCTCCATGATCGATAAGGTCATTCTGATGGGCCTTCGTGCCGCACTACAAGTGACAAGAACAACTCCGACAGTAGTGATACATCGAGAAGGAGAAATACCACCTGCGAGGATCATCCTAGAGGGGAACAGATTGCGGCTAGTAGCTAGGCTAAAGTCGCTCGACGACCGACACCCATTAAGGATCCGTGCCGCAACGTGCCTCAATATCGGGACATGAAAATATAAGAAAAATAACCGGCCAACCGCACGGCTAGAGATTCAGATGTCTCGTATCCAGCGTGCCTATCGACAACTACCTGAAGCTGAAACTGCGCATCAACTGACGGTGCCAACATATTTGGGCAATCTTGGCACTAAGGAGTCGGAAAAAGCAGCCTACAAACGTTGGTTGAGCAAAATACCAAGCTCGGAGATCTGTGCCTACCCGGACGGATCATCGGAAGACCACGGACGCTCAGCATGGGCTTTCGTTCTGAAGAAAGGAGATAAAACTCTGCTATCAGTAAACGGAACCCTACACGGTGGAGAAGTTCTGGACGCCGAAATAGTTGAGGCGAGAAAAGCTATAGAGGTGACCCTGAGATTCTCGGAGAAGGTACATGTACAATTGAGGCCAGGAGAAAGGGCTCAAAGGATTCACATATTTACAGACAGCCAGCATGCCAGAAAAGCTTTACTGACAGGGAATTCCTTGTCGAGCCTGGAAGATGTCCGCACCTTTAGGACACTCGCTCAACAAGCACATGAACAAGTGCAAGTGAATTGGGTGCCGGGGCATTCAGGGATCCGGGAAAACGAAGAGGCTGATACCGCAGCTCGTGGCGCCCTACGGAACCTTCCCGACCGGGATACACCGCCAGAATCATGCACCACAGCAAACCTCTATCGCCTCATGAACCGGAGGCGTCAGGCCCTGCTAGACAAATTTTGGGAAGAATCCTGTCCCCCGTGGTACAGGGAACTGGATCTTCTCATGCGCCGACGCAAACCACCCGAGCTGTCATTATCGCGACGGCTCTTGCTGGAACTTATCGTGGCTAGCACAGGCCATGGAGACTTTGCGGCTCACCACCGCCGTTTCAACAACCCAAAGGCAAGGATGGAGTGTCTTTGTGGGGAGGAAACCAATCCGACCCAATTTATAAACTATCAAAGACACGCGCACATTTTGCGTCGCCTCAGGGGAGCAATGACCTCCCAAAAATTTGTCAAAAAACTTCTAGGGCCAAACTGCCACAAAAGTTTCACCACC
Source organism: Podosphaera aphanis (assembly GCA_022627015.2). Lineage (NCBI taxonomy): Eukaryota > Fungi > Ascomycota > Leotiomycetes > Helotiales > Erysiphaceae > Podosphaera > Podosphaera aphanis. The sequence goes on from JAKRRZ010000018.1 coordinate 28,652, forward strand.
TTTGCGCTAGAAACTGGCTACTTCAGATGTCAACCAGCGAATCTGTCTACTGCTCTCAGCGTAGAACAAGAATAAACATCATAGGTTAACCCAGGAAAGAAAGGGAAGCGGGGCGAGAAGCGTCCGTTCCCAACCACCAAATTTTGATTTATGGGTTTCTCATCGGGAGTTAAGTGTTGTAGGAGTTCTGTTCTATTTCGGAGCGTCTAGCCTTTTTTTGTATTTAACTAGCTACTAGTTTTGTAGCGGTTCACGCGGTGCGGACGAGGTGGGCATATCTCAGATATGACTCTAACCTGGCCCACCGGTCTCGGATCTTAGGATACGCAGGGCTCGGCCTGGGACTTGTGTTATAATAACGAGGTTACGAGAGGAATCAGAGTGATAGATACCTTAGAAAGTTGTGATCACGATAAGATGGATAAGTATAGAATAGATGTATCTCAATATATTATCTCTGTTATAATGTATGAAAGGAAACTGCTTGGTTTAACGTATGGAGGTCTACTACCTCCTTATATACATCTCTCCAGAACTCCTAGCTATCCTCTGCTATTCTACTAGAATGTTCTACTCCAGACTCATATCACAACACAAGTTGATCAGTTATCGTTCTATGCCTTTCCAATATATTCCAGTACGTTCCATGATATCCCCAAACCCCTCAAACGTATGATGGAGAAGTCTGTCACAATTAAAGTTTGGCATTCGCTTAGCTCCCGCCAAGCGAATACATAACATAAGCATCAACCATGTTAGCGAACGAGGAAATTATAACAACTTGAAATATCAAACAAACAAATAAACACTCGGTGGCTAGAAATTTCTTGCGTCCAGGGGCAGAGGAACCCGAGGGTTGGATGTTGTGGGCGGATCACATGATGTTTTGTATCTTTGACCGTTATCGACCTCTTCTAACAAATATTCAATGAATGATCAAGTTAACCGTATTTTCATAGATGGGAACAAATTCACGGTCACAATTGTATTCGAGAATTTGAATCTACATGCCAGATTCTGCTCTACCTACCTACGACCTTACACTTGGCCCCAGGATTTGCTTGAGCTTGCCACTTGAAGGGGACTGCGACTACGATGTTGTTAGGATGGCTCCCGTCTGCTTTAAGGAATGAAGGAATCTCTCTTCTGTCGTCCCTTTTCACCGCGAGGCTGCAGGACGAGTTATTGCTTGATCCGAAGTCTGCGGGTCACATGAGACTTGAACCGTCATATCACACCATGGTGGAAGCGGGGGTTCTCAGCACGTTAGCAGGCTCTACCGACCTAGTGATACTATGGTCTGGCGAATGTAGGCGCTTGACACCGGGTTATATAGGCTGCATTGGGTCAGGCCCTCATGATCGGAATTCTTCGCTCCATCATCCGATGGATGGTCTCTCGTCTGGAGCGTCGGTCGAATCGGCACGTATGGTTTCTCGGAATGACTTGATGTGTGGCTCCCTCAGGTCATCCGGGCTTCCTTGGGGAGATCCTGTTGTTCGGGTACAGTACAATACGCTTAAACCTGCGATGCATGCTTGTGAGGCATGGGACGGCTGAGATAGTAACTCTGAGTCGAGATGGGACCAGTAGATGGTTGATTTTAGCCTTTATGAAGCTTAAATCATCGCTAGATACTATGTCTTGAAGGAAGCGTGAGAAATAATGCTCTCCGACCATTTCAGACCATTCCCGTTCTTGAATTGGCATCCATTGAGGAGAGTCGACGAGGTTTTCTTTATCAGCATTCTTCTGATTTTCTACAAATCATCCCATGCATTCTTTCAAACTTGCTTGGGTTTGGACCAATTTGTGCCAAAGCAGACACATTCGACGGCCCATAGCTAGTAGCAGATAGGCATGTATTCGGGCATCATTGAGCATAGACTTGGCGCTTATTTTCCAGTGATTCTATGGTGCAGGTCCCATTTTGTAGGGCAGAAACTTCGGTTCTAATTCCAAACTAGTTACAGTCTGCCTTGACACCGACGAATTTCAAGCCCTCGTCTCTAAAAATGGCGACCTCTCTGGCCTACCGTGTTAATGTGTGGGAACTCGACCATTTTTAGCTGTTGGGGTGCTCTGTGATCGACGACGGTACATGTGGAGATTACCTCTCTCATGCGTGATTTTGTATCGGTGGTGGTGACCACATCTTGATGCTCGGTGCATGCGGTGTCAATGAAGACCTCGTCACGGCGTGCGAATAGTGGAGGTCTTGACTCTCGTGAGAAATACTACCGCTGGTCTCACGAGTGAATGATTGAGCTGTGTTGAAACCCTTCATGCCGTAGCGCTTTACGCTCTCTTCTTGAAAGTCTTGTGCTCGGTATGGCCATATTATCGTTGTACCCTCGACGTGTTCGGGGTACTTGCTACACCTGGCTCTGCTCTGTGTGATGAAGATTAGGCAAAGGTTGGATTTGCATGTAGGAAACAGTATTTTTTAAATTGGTCTTTTCTACTGTCAGGTATGATGGCACCATGTCTCTGGAGTCTCCCGACACATATGCTTCTACATGAAGACTGTTGTGAATACTCACAATCACGGAGGTCAAGTTAGAACTAGCTGTAGATACTGTGCCATGCTTTTGTTGGCGATGTTTTGACAAAAACCGGATCGAACTCAATTGGGCTTATGCCAGGTGAGTGTATCATCAAACAGGAATTCACGTGAAACAAAACGGTGCGAAGCTGTTAAGGGTTAAAGCAAAACGGTCACTGCACGAAAGCAATACCACAAAATAAGTTTATATTGAATCTAGAAGAGGAAAGCGAAGACCGCTGCAAGCGCCGCTATTTATTAGATCCCTCTAATATCTAGAGAGTTCCCTTCCTTCCTCTTACTCACTGATGCCCCTTAACCTAGAATCAACCAGAATGCTCCTCTAGAACCTTCTCCCAAGTTCTAGTAGTGATAGTAAGGATCCCCTGTACATCACTAATTATGCCAGTCGCACTATTTATGCATGCACCTGCACCTGCACGGGCACATGCATAAAGTATGCCATAGGCCACATAATTGCGCCACATGACGTGACTCGGATGGGCCAAGTAACTTAGCCCAGCCACAGTCAACCGGGCATAGCCCGTTACAGAAGCATTGATTTTGTAGATCGCAAAGTTTGTACTACTAGAGTAAGCTATTATAGCTTCATGTAATGTACGCTATCGTTTGAATCCGAGTCGCCATCTGTTTCTACGTCGGTCGATTGAGTAGTCTTTTCCTTCCTCTTACCAAGTGCCTTGCTTGCCAAATGTCTTTCACCCTTCGCCTTCGACCCAACTGGATGAGTAAAATATTGTCTGAAGTATCCTCTATTGAAATGCCTGTGCATACATCTTTTACACGCACTGTTGGGATAGGATTTGGGACTGCTATTACCAGGTTGGTATCTGGAGGAAGGGTTTTCTATGGTCGTCAACAACATCAAAGATCAACATCATCATTTCTGGTAAGGTGTACGCGTTATCCGTATATGCTCTCAAATCTCTCTAGATGCCTATAAGCTCGACGTCTTGCTCCAAGAATAAAAAGAGCGACAGCCTGCTCCTTGGCGACGTGATATTTCGTGCCTGGTGGGGCATGGAGTACTTCGGCTGCCTCGTCCAACACTGAGGGTGTGACTGGAATTGGTTAACGTGATCGTCGGGAGTAGACACAAACTTTGTTCTAAGAAGCGTTTCCAATGCGCGTGCATACGACGCGGTGGCTGTTTCCTTGCGGAGGATATGGGCAATACCGTTAGAGAACTGCCGTTATAGAGTTCCTACTCTCTCTCAAGGGTCCTGAATTTACTTACGTCTTTGAGGGCCCGCAAAAATATAGGAGATCGACATGGGTAAATCTTTGTATATTTATGGCGTAAATTATCGCTTATTCGCGCGCTAGGTCACTTGAAGCTCTCGCAAAAATCACCGCTCACCGTGCACAGTGCATCGCGGGTCGACACTCAACCAACACCGCTTCCATCAAATTGCCATCAGAACATAACACATCAGCCTCTTTTCTCATCCCTAACTGAAGGTCAGTAAGCTAATAAAATATTTATTCAACAACTAAATATACCCAGGATAAAATTTCCCTCGAAATACCAGAAAGTAGTCGCCGCTGCGCTACCCTCGAAGAACAAATACTTATTAATATCCTCGTGAATTCTTTTTCAGATGTGAGACTCAATGGACTTGAAAAAGAATACTGTTCTGAGCCAGCCATGGCCGAGAGTTCATCGCAAACATTCCGAAGTAGAGTTTTGGAGAAGCTTGCGACAATATCACAACCAGCTCTCTATTTCATACGAGGTCTTCAAGTGGTACGTGAAGATCGATGCAAACATGAGTGGGTAGCTTGGACGCATTCACACGTTAATTTAAATCACTAGAGGATATGCACAGGCCAATGAACGACTGTCTGCTGCCGTCGCTCGACTTGAGAATGGACTTGAGGTCTTGTCACTTGAGAACATCCCTTTAAATGTATAGTCATATTCCTCGTAGATGGAGAGAAAATACAACACTTGACACCGACAAAACGACACTTGCTTCCCCACTGCTTTCGTACCTTTTTTAATTCTCGACGGGTGATTATTTATACTAGAGGTCTATGACTCTAATAGCACTAACGTATGGAACACTACGACACAAGTATGCCGACAAGGCGTCAAACTGTGTTCATTGCCCATGGAGGCGTCACCAAGTACTGTAACAATACTTTGTGCTTAATTGTTCGGTTGGTCACAGCCCCACTTCACCTAATCGCTTCGCTATTAGGTGAAGGACAGCAATCTGCAAGTTACAGCGATCTGCAAATATTTTTGACACTTGATGCGCCAATTGAAATAACTCAACCACAACATTGTAGATTGGTTTAAAACTCTGTTAATATGATTAATGAGATACAAATTAAGGTTTTTAACAAGTTTTCGTGTCATGAGAAGTCTTATTGCGCGAGCTAGAAGTTCGCAAAGTTGCAAAAATTGAATTCTGAAAAATCACCTTTTGACCTTCGGTGCCACAACTTCCCACCACCTTCTTTTGAGACTATTGTTAAGCAATAATTCATAAATTAAATATCTATATGTTTTGCCGTTTTATTGTTGTTAAGTGCTTTGGTTTTCTACTTGAAATGATTGAGCCTTGATCTGGCCATTCAAAGTGGCCGAGTCATGTGATATAGTCAAGACGATTGCTACTAAAATTATAGCAAATGTCTCGGCCACTGGGGTCGGATGGTGGTGTGGTACACCGTCCGGGCCGTTCTCCTAAGTAGAGTCTGGGCAGCTTGGACACATGCCCCACTCGAGACAGGAGAAAGCTGGTTCGAATCCAGTAGGACCCATTAACCACACTCTCTCGCGCTGGTGTTTTCCTCATAGCTTGTTGAAAGCATATTCAGATAACCATGGGGTTTTCCCGCTTTTCCCTGTGGTGGGTATTCACGGAAGAGGTTACATGTCGCAAGACGTTATCCTCGTAGTGGTATCTGCAAATGAAATCTGAATATGAGTGTTCCAGAACGTCAAAATGAGTCATTCTTTGAGAAACACACCTTCCGTAATTATACGTGTCATAGCTTCAGGCTGCATACACAAGAATGATTTAAAAAAAAGACTCGGCCACTGCTAAATCAATACGGCCAAATCGGGACTCGACCATTACAAGTAGAAAACCAAAGCACTTAACAACGATTAAATGGCAAAACAAATAGATATTTGATATCTCAAGATGTTAAATTTATGGATTATTGCTTAACAGTATTCTCAAAAGAAGGTGGTGGGAAGTTGTGGCACCGAAGGTCAAAAGGTGATTTTTCAGAATTCAATTTTTGCAACTTTGCGAACTTCTAGCTCGCGCAATAAGACTTCTCATGACACGAAAACTTGTTAAAAACCTTAATTTGTATCTCATTAATCATATTAACAGAGTTTTAAACCAATCTACAATGTTGTGGTTGAGTTATTTCAATTGGCGCATCAAGTGTCAAAAATATTTGCAGATCGCTGTAACTTGCAGATTGCTGTCCTTCACCTAATAGCGAAGCGATTGGGTGAGGTGGGGCTGTGACCAACCGAACAATTAGCATAGGGTGGTGGATTAACCGATGTGAACAACTAGATTCAGATTAGTCACGTAGAAAATGTCGAAACGACGCTAATACATATATTATTTTTCGTACACGTAAGACATACAAATTGGCGGGTATAAGTTCCGAAATAGGCTTAACCAAAAAGCTTTTTTTAGAAATTTGTATAGCAAAACCCCTAACGTAAATTGACTTTCAGATTCAGTATCCTTTTTTTTTAAATCATTCTTGTGTATGTAGCCTTATCTTATGGCTATGACACGAATGGCCCTGGAGCGGTACACGGAGCGATGTCTCAACATGATATGAGGGGCACTCACACCCGAACAGCATTTGAAGACACAACTCAAAGTCAGGCGCCTTACAACCCTCTCTATCTTCGTTCGTTAGTCAGCTGCAGGAACGCATTTCAGCCACTCACGGCTGTCCAGTGTGCCTTCAACATCGTCACATACATGACCAGGCGTGTTGGGTGGTGTGAGGATCTTACTGGATTCGAACCAGCTTTCTCCTGTCTCAAGTGGGTCATGTGCCTCGGCTATCCGGTCTCTTCTTGAGGGATTGGCCTGGACGGTGTACCACACCGCCATCCGACCCATTCAGGATCCTTAAGAGTACAAATTTAAAATTTAAGTGTAGCCATGCGATAGATCGGAAGACTTCATAAAATATGTATAACTCGGATAAATACGGCGCTAAATGTGAGTGATATTAAGCATATCGACACTCAATTGTATTTTATCTTTTCCCTTCACAATAAATAGAACATATTTAGACGTGTTCAAAAACTAATTTAGACAAGCGAGCCTACAAAACGTCCAAGTAAGACATTCAACCTAAAACGACCATAAGAAACATTTCGAAGTTTAAAATCTAGTTCATGCATGGCTGGATCAGAATTCGGCTTAACCTTGTGGAACCCAGGGCTGTGCTGTCTGCTGTGTGAAATTTTGGAAATCTGTCGAATATCAGTACATATAAGTACTAACTGACAGTATCTAGATAGACAAGTCAAACTCCCGCTACTTTCGCTTCTTCTTTTTTTTTACCTGAACACTTTCGTTGTGAGGTGATTCACTATCATTCGTTTGATAACCCGAGTTTGTGCTGGCCTATGATTCTTGTCATACTTCTTTGAACCATCATTTCTTTTAGTTTATCTTCTACCGTTTCGAAACCACTCATATTCCCCCCGAAGCTCCGACGCCAGCAAGATGAAATTCTCCACTACTTTTCTCGCTTTTTCTTTTATTGCTTTCGCCGTTTCCTCTCCTATGCCTGCAGAGGATCAGGCCTCCGACAAAATTTCAGATAAAGCTCCGGTCAAAGCCGCCGCTGATGGCAGTGGCAGAGTTAGCGTTTTAAAGAGTCAGGCTTATAACGATATTTCCGTCTCCGATGGAGTCGCTGGGACCACTGCAGAGCGGGTCAACAAACTCTTTGCCGACATCGATATGAATAACCTTGCGAATGTTTCTGATGAAGATTTGCAGACTATCAAGAATACACATGACGTTGCCGAAAACGCAGAATTAAAAGCTTTTGACCCAGCCATTGATGCGGCAACCGGTGATGAACTCGCTGCTCTCAAGGTAAGCAAGCTTTTTGATGCACTGATGGATCGACGTTTATCGATCCGCCACCATTGTTGCTTTGCTAACGTGGCATAATAGCGTGGTCGAATTGCAAACAAGATACTCAAAGCCACAGCTACCGTTTTGAACTTGAAAATACGAATGGCTAGGGGTGAAACTTTTGACCCCGATGACTTTGCACTACAGGAAAAGAAGGTGACAGGAAACACCGCTGCTGACGTTAAAGCTGCTGGTCTACCGATGAAGGGTGTAAAGTTTAACGGACGTACTTAGACGCAGGCAGGCAGGCAGACTTTATGGGGGATGATGTGGTAGCAACTCGAGATATTAGAAAAATTCTCGCTGGGATTAATAAAAAATACAAATAGTGTGGTTATATCTAAAGATAAAAATTAAGAAATATCAAAAGATAAGAACGAGAGACCATCCTGTAATTCAGTCTCTATAGACTTTAGCCGCAGTCATGCCATGCCTAGGTAGATCTTGACACCAATTGTTGACAGCGTTTGTGTTGGAAATTCCGACTTCTCGCGTCCTTGGACGGATCGCATTGCGTTTGGCTTAGGGTCCCGGCACGACCAACCTGTCTTGTATTGATTTGTGGGGGACCGTTTCAAGGGTGTTTTGTTATCAAACCTTGGGCGTCAGAACATTCGTTTAGTCCGATATGTTTAGTCAAGCATTCGTTTGGGTTTAACAATAGGTTCCATGGGTTTAATCATGTAAATAATTAGTTTAAGTACCATGAGAATACTCTCGCGAATGATAGACGAATTTGAGGATAACTTAACTTTGACCGGATCAACGTATTTACAACAGTTTGTAACGAGATGCTCTCTTCAGTCAAGACCTGTGATTGACTATCTCATCGGGGTTTCATATTTGTCTGCCGAAAACTGATGACAAATATTCTATATCACGTGATTATTTACTATTTTGAGACGGGACTACGCTAGAACACCTGATTTTGGCACCCTTTCACAGGCGATAGACAAAGAGGCATACGAAAACCTCGCCCCAAGACTTCGCGAGGTCTAGAGGGTAATGTTAAGTGGACTCTCGGGTCAACAGCTGGAGCGCGAGCATTTGCTAGACGGTGCAAAGAGGCACAACCGTACGGATAAGATAGGGATATTTCCTCTTTTCTAACTTTATGTAATATTACTTTCATGTTTCTTGGAGTATTTGACGTGTCTCGGTGAATTTTTGTTTAAAAAAAAAGACTAAAGATGCAAAGTGCCTTTGGACACTATAGGAAGAAACAGCTCTGACTGCAGCAGGCTTAGTGTAATGCCAAGCTGCTGTTATAGAATAATACGGTTGTCGATAAGACGATAGAAACGCCTGGTGGCCTTAGGCTGCGCAGGCTGGCCAAGCGCTCTCCGAAGGGCTTAGAGGCCGGGCTTATCCCGTGTGTCTACTTGTGAGGATCCTGGTCATGTTGATCGTGGCCTGAGTATATTAGTAATCTTGTATTAGTAATGTTTTTGTATTAGTAAGACTCTTTAGGTGTATATCTTTGGGAACAGGTGAACGGGGATTAGAAAAGATCATACAATCACACCTAGTTTTGGCACACTCCATAAACTTATTCACATCATACTGAAACTTGAATAACTCCACAACTACGATTAAATTTGCCATTAATTACACACAGAACTGAAGTTAGAAGCAGCCATATCGGTTTCTATCCTTACTGAAGTTTTAACTCTATTATTGCTGACGGTTTCGGCCGAATTACCCTCTGCTTGATCCATCGCAAGCTTGATCGCTTCGATATTTTTGAGGCGCTCATTTGGATTAATTTGAATTCGCTTTTTTTTTGGTTTATTAATCCTCTGCTGATCTAGCTGCGCTTGTAATCGAGCATTACTTGCTCTGAGTTGAGCAATTTCTGCGTCGCCCCTGGAAATAATTAACTTTACCAGCCTTGGCAAGCAAGTGGCAAGTACTACGACCTAAATTAACATCATGTTCGGGTAACTTCTGATACCGGTATAAATCTTGAGATCGTTTCGGAGTCAGAGGCACTTCATGAGAAAAATTATTAGGTGAAATAGGGGTTGGTGTGGCTGCTCGTTGAGCCTGAACCTGGGTTGACTGTAGCACTGTTACAGGCTGCGCCTCAAATAATTTTCCCCGTATGAATCGCCGATGAACAGTTTCAGTACCGTGGATGATCTCTCAAGCGACGGACATGAATCACCCTGGGGTAAAGCTACATGTATATATGTTCCTAGATGAATTACTAAACGAATAAGATAAACAATTGACTGGACACTCTAGGTCCGAAAGATAACTGACTGATCGCACTGAGCTGACGATACAAGAATAACGAGTTTAGACACTACGGTCCTATAAGTTCCTCCCCAACCAAGAGGTCCCCCGATCTTTACATGTACCTTCTCCAGCGTCGTCCCTCAAGCTCTAGACTCTTGTCTACATTGGTATGCCTCACGCTAGGTATCTACTCAGTCTCATTTACTCTGCTACAAAACACCCGCGGTCTGCTGTTACCCGACCGAGACTCATGTCCGTTACATGTCTCACCTCATCTCGCTTGGTAATCTGTCAGCTGATATCAGCTACACGTGACTGCAAAGGTATTGGTCACGTTCAACCATTTTACTGTTCCTCAGCCTAGATAGTTAATGTTTCTAGATAATTAGAAAATAGACTGTATTACGGCCAGCATACTTTTTTTTCTACTGTTTTGGCGATCGCCCATCACAAGCACTAGTTCTGGGTTGTAGGGACAAAGTCCTGAAGCCCTCCATCCAGCTCGAATTACTCTTCCAGGCAAGCCTTACATCCTGGCTCTATTGTAGGATGTTGTAAAGCGCTCTTTTTTGTCAGAAACAGCGTCGTCAATGGACGCTAAGGCTTGCATCTCCTGCCGGTACTTGGACTTGACTACTGAGAAGGGAGCAAGATCTAATGACTATAGAATATGTGATGTATGCGCTGGTAATTAGAGACTTGCTATCTTATTTTGATAGCATGTGAGCCGATAATCATCCTGAGTTGGGGTCGACTCTGGTCTAAAAATTTGACGAAGTCAGGCCAGACTGACACTATAAGATGTCCAACCATTTCCTGAAGTAGTCTTCAGCCAATCAGGAAGTGATTGGGGAGGGAACCAAGAAGTTTGGAGGCTTTGTCCCTTGAATATCACTGCCGGGCGAAGTCGTCGCCCAGACGCCGATGCAGTCTCGATCATTGAAACCCATTCCCGAGTGTTTGGAGGTGTTAAATATGCTTTCTGCTTTAATGAGGACGATAGTGCTCTAGAATTACTGCAAACTCCAAGGGCAAGCCAGTCTATGTTAAAATAGGGATATTACTGTTGTTGGCCATAGCACCTTAGCGCTGTAGATCCACTTCTCGCTTAAGTAACATAATTAGGAAGAATCCTTTGTAGAAAAGTAATCCAAAAGATATATAATTTATCATGCTCTCTTGACCTTTTATCCACTGCGTGTGATCACTATTTTAATAGGTTATGAGACTCGGGCACAATGAGGCCAGATAAAATTGTAATCTATCTCGAAGCCAACTCGGAAGCTAGCTCGAATCCATCTCGAATTTATACAAAAAAAAAAACTTAATTTAATCAACATTTCTTTCCTATCACTAACATCACCAACACCATATTCTCTCTTCTACAACCTTTACAATAGACAATGGCAACTTTGCAACCGGAGCTGGCCCAAAGCCACCGAGCATTTACTTAGATGACGATAACTTTCGCGAGTTCTGCAGAAACCAAGAACTATGGCCAAAGGATCGAGGATGATTGTACGTGTTTCAGCAAACAATCAAGGAGTACGCTTTAGACCCAGACAGTAAAACTCTCTCGCTCGTTGAAGAAAAGAAAGAGAAATTCGAGCAGCGCGATGCTTCCGCTTGATATTACACCCGACAATTACTCTAAACTTTTGACAGAGAACTATTCGACTCAATATCGTGTAGCAGAGATGCATGGGCTGCAATCAAAGCTGAGTACCAAAAGAGTAATGCAAAGACGTCAGGAGATTAGAGAAACAAATTACTCATTGGACTAAACCAAAAGGCCTTTCGATCAAGCTTGTGTGAAAGGCCTCACTCGAATAGCTCAAAGTATAGGTTTAAGGGAATCTATTAATTAAGAAGTGTGAGAGGATTTCATGTACAGGAAGCAGCTCTATATAAGTCCTTCATTCGATTCCATAAGTTTCCAGAACTTATCCAACCCAAGGCCTTCACACCGATCTGTGCAATCTTTAGAATCAGCACGAAGCTACTGGAAAAGTCCATAACGCCTAAACACCATCCGACGTCTATCTATAAGTCCATCATAATCTCGCTACGCAGTTTCATAACTATGTGCAGCACTAAGCGAGATTAATAGTTTTGACGCTAGCTGATAATATCAGATAGGATAATTAAACAAGGGCCAGGGCCCGAGTTCCAATAAGGGTTCTAACCCTCACACTGACAAGGGCAAAGCCCGAGCTAGCTCCTGAGGTTCTAACCTTTACAGCTTGCTTGGGTTCAGCTCAGAGAGCTCCAAACTAACTTGGTCGAAATAGATTCCACAAAATCGGCAGCGTATACAGAGACCAGCTTGTTTGGATACCTCCTTGAGGGGCTTGGCCCATTGGTTTATAAAACGGCGAAAAACGTCGTTGACATGCAGCCTCATTTAACTAGAAAGGAGATGCTCGACTCCCTACAGAAATTCTTTGAAGAGAACGAAGATCATGCAGAACGAGACCTTTCAGCTCTTGCTGCCCGATACACCGAACACAACAAAGTTTCAGTTCGTTTTTCAAAGTCAAGACAAAACCGAGACTTGTCGTAGTTCCCAACCAGACACTCAAATTTAAATGCAAACGGCCAGGAAACTTGCTATATTTGCAATGAATTCGGTCATTATGCCCGGCACTGTGAGTTCAGACACGAGACAAGACGATATGGTGAAAGCCTTCGACTTGAGAAAAAGTCCAAAAACCGTCAGGCGTCATCCTCTAAGAGGTCTTCAATTTGTTCCAAGCCTCGAAAAAATCAGAATTTCAAGTCAGTCAAGTTTTGTGACAAACCTAAAGCCTTCTGGTCTGAAACAAAAGCGGGGACTGAGAGTGAACGGACAGAGGGAAATCAGTCGGATTTTTTGACTGATGATGACGAGGTGTCTGCCCTCATCACTGAAGAGGTCTGACGGCTTGTGAGCCGAACAGTCCCGTCGCCTACGATGGCCATCGTAGACAGCTCGCTACTAATGCTCTAACATTCAGGAGGATTGCCGTGATATCGAATCATACAAGAGGCATTGCTGAAACCTGAGGGATGAATCATGCAGGAGTGTTGGTTAGGACATGAAACATTTAGAGAAGGCAACAAAGCTATTGTTGGCTAACCCAAGCTATGGTTACTTGATAGAGTATAGTCTTAGAGAGACGCTCATTACATATAGTTAGCCCTTCTGCTTCACAGATACTCTCTCGTTATGGTTAATTTACAAACTTACCATCACTTATATAAATGCCCATTGCTTCATATAGTTGATCTGTCACAAGAGGTACGCAAATCTCTGTCTCATTCTGACGCTTTTACATCAGACACTGGATATAATAATGATACGACTGACCAGCGGCGTCTCTTCATTAGTGATTTAACTCTAATTCCCCGTCGATGGATAAAAGTTGGTGGGCGAAGACTTTTTTCAGATTTCAAAGGAGACGTATTTCTAAGATATCCTGATGGAAGTTCTGGTGTTTTACCTGACGCGTTGCTCGTCGACGGCCTTGGGGTAAATTTACTCTCAGCTAAAAAAATGTGCCAAAGAAGTAATGCAAAAGGATCATTTGACGAAAAGAAAATTCTTTTTTATGATATAGACAATAATATTATTCTTTCTGCTTTGCTAGTTGATGATCTTTACAAGGTTGATCATATTGCTGGGCCCAGTGAGCGAGCTTTGTGCAGCCAAGATCTCTCGCCATCTCCAGATGTAGTTATGAAAATTATGGAATCTGTATCAAACGGAGCGCCAACCGATGCTGACATTATTGATGATGGCAAGCCACTCCATTCAAGGGCAGAAATATTAGAGAAGCGACGAAATGAAAGATACTGGCTCCATCATCGCAGATACGGCCATGCAGGCCCACGCGTAATTTCATCACTTCACACGATCACTGACATTGATCGCCCAATAAATATTCCATCAAACCTAGAATTGTGCGATATTTGTTTGACTACTAAAATGAAGTAATTTCGGTCAAAACAGTTGGCATAACACAAAAATGCGAAGCTAGCCCTTATTTCGATTGATATAGCAGGTCTCTTCCCTACATCAATCAGTGGCCACAGATTCTTTGCCGAAATTATTGATAGCTATACGAGGAGAAAATGGGTGATATTCCTTAAAGATAAATCAAAAATAATCCAAGCACTTGATGGGTGGGGAAACCTCGCAGAAAGACAAAGCGGATGCAAAATCATGGCGGTGCGAAGCGACAATGCAGGCGAGATTTTGAAAGGTCTTCAGAGGAAGCCTGAACAGACAAACCAATCACTATTCGGCACTTCAGAGTTTTTGGGTGTAAAGCATTCGCTCATATCGATAGAAAATCCCACCCAAAATACTACCGAAAAGGCAAACTAATGGATGTGGGAAGAGAATGTATTTTTATGGGTTATACAGATACTTTAAGCCAGTACCGGGTTTATGCTCCAGATCTTCACACCACAATTGTTTCATCATACACAAAGTTTTAGGAAGATATCAAAGGTTCGACTATCGTAGACCTGAAGTTGTGGAAAGAATCAGGAATCGATTTCTCCGAAGGAAAAGGCAATTCTGCACCAGCAATTAGAAAACCAATCGGACGACCAAAAATCACATTAGAAAAAATACAGTCATCATGTCTATCATATAGCACAGGTCACAGAAAATTTAAAACCTATAATGCTGTTGAGGATATGGAGAATTTGGGTCTAGTTAACACAGACAAATTAAAAACGTTGTCTCCAATACTTAACGAACTTAATGACGCTGGAAAATTAAGAGAAGATTGTACGGTAGAATTTACAAGCTCAGATGTCATACCAAGCTTAGAAAAATCCATAAATTTTAACGACGAAAATGTAACATCTATTCAAACTCAAGATACTAGCCAAATAATCGTGGCCGACAATGGAAACCAAGAGCTGTCACAATCTCAAGAGGATCTATTAGTAGAGCAAGAATCATGCGAAAGATTAGATGGACCAAAATTGATGGATAAGTCCAAATTCTTACGACGAAGCAAACGATTACAATTGAAAGCAAAAAAACTGGCCAATCACTTGAAATTCGAACAAATTTCAAGTGATTCTAAAGAATTTGCGGTGGTTTCACCGAATTTGGACCCCCCTTATTCATCTGAAGAACCCTTAGACCTCGAAATGATCGAAACAGATAATCGAGACAGTTCCGGGGAACCTATTCACGAAAACAAGGTAAAACGCAAGAGGGGTGGCTCGGATGACGAGGATATAGAGTACCGACAAGCCAATGTACTAAAAGCAATGCTCGCAATTTTGGAACTTTCAGATAACCAAAATGATATGAACATAGAAAATGCTTTTCTATCTGGAACTCTAGTATCGGCGGTGTTAGCTTGCGAAGATATTCCAATTCCGAGGTCATACAAACAAGCTATCGCGGACCCTATATACGGGAAAATGTGGAAAAAAGCAATTGATGAAGAAATCCAGGCTTTAACTTTGAACCAGACCTGAGAAGAGGTCTTCGTACCTACAGATGCAAATCTAATTTGAACAAAATGGGTCTTCACTGTCAAGCTAAAACTGGACGGCACGCTCGATCGATTTACGGCTAGACTTGTTGCTAGGGGATTCACACAACGTTTCGGAACCGATTACAAAGAAACGTTCGCACCCACAGTTCAAATGGCTACCCTCAGAGCATTCTTAGCTATATGTGTGGCAGAAGACTTGGAGCTTTTCCATTTTGACATAAAAAACGCGTTTACTGAGGCTTCTCCTGAGGCTTCTCCTGACGGTTCGCTATTCTTACGTGCGCCAGAAGGAATCCAAGTTAAGCCCGGTCGAGGTTGGAAAGTCATCAGGTCCTTATATGGACTTAAGCGGGCGGCCCAGGACCGGAACCAGTTGCTAAAGAAAAACCTCCTCGAGTGGGGCTTCATTCAAAGCTTAGCTGGCCCGCGCCTGTTTGCACATTCCAAAAGAAATATTAAAATTTTAGTGTATGTGGACGATATTGCGACCGCAGCCAAATCAACAACAGATATCGAATGGCTTTTCCAGGCTATGAACGGATGTTTGAATACCAAGAACCTGGGGGAGATGAAAATATTTCTAGGCATGAGAATCACTCGGAAAAGGAAAGAGAAAGCTATTTGGCTAGATCGGCAGCAGTATCTGGAGCGCACGCTCACGAAATTTGGTATCCCAAACGCTAAGCACCGACCAGCTTCAACGCCACTCGACGGATATGAAAATCTTTCACCAGCCACTGACGACGAAATTCGGATAGACCCAACCCGATACTCTATGATGATTGGAAGCCTCATGTTTGCCATGGTTTACACTCGAGCTGACATCGCTTTTGCTCTTGGAAGACTTAGTCAATTTATGAAAGAGCCTACGGAAAAGCATGGCTATGCCCTAAAGAGACTCATGCGCTATTTAAAATCAACAGTTGATTATCGTCTGTGCTTCAGCACAAAAGGAAGAGTAAATTTAGAAGTGTATTCCGATGCAGATTGGGCAACGGATAAAAGTGATCGAAAAAGTATCACTGGAGGAGTAGGAATGCTATGCGGAGCAGCTATCTTCTGGCTTAGTAGGAAGCAAAAGTCAGTGACCACATCCACAGCCGAAGCAGAATACGCGTCTGCGTTAATTATGGCAAAACTGAGGCAGTGAATGGCCCAAGTCCTGAGAGACATGGGATACCCTCAGTATATAGCTCCGAACGGAGTAACGGTCGAGACCAAAGGCGACAATCAGGGTGCAATTGTTCTTATTAAAAATCCTCATCTCAACGAACGCTCTAAACATATTGATGTATGCTACCACCATGTGCGGGAGCTTCACGAGAATATTCAAATCTCCACTCAGTATGTTCCAACCAACGAGATGATTGCTGATGGACTCACCAAACCCCTTGCAAAAGGACCTTTCCAGAAGTTTGTCAAAATGATGGGACTTGGAAAAGGTTAACGGCGGTATGTCCAAAGGAGGAGAGTTAAAATAGGGATATTATTGTTGTTAGCCATAGCACCTTAGCGCTGTAGACCTACCTCTCGCTTAGGTAACACAAGTAGCAAGAATCCTTCTATGTAGAAAAGTAATCCCAAAGATATATAATTTATCCTGCTCTCTTGACCATTTACCCACTGCGTGTGACCATTATTTTAATAGTCTCATGCATATTCCATATACTCTCGGTTTTTACATTACACTTTATATTAAGGCGGCGTACAGTTTGGCTAAACACTTCAAAGAATGCGCGAATCGTCGGCTGATTACCTGCCTTAACTCTTACGGCTTGGATAGATCCTCCGACAACAGTATAAACATTTGTTTGGCGTTGTAAGAAACTAGTCATCCATGTCAGAATATAATAATGGTATGGAGAGAGTTAGAGTGTATTATCGATGATATCATTATGTGACATAAGGTAGAGATGGCAATTAAACGAATGGTTGTTGTGTGCCTGGGACTATACGCTAGATGACTCAGCAATTCCTCAAAATCTAATTCTTTCCAAGGGGAGCATTGTTTCCATTAGGGTCGAATGGTGCAGTGGTACATTGTCCTGGCCGTTTGCCCAAGTAGACTCTGGGCAGCTTGGACACATGCCCCACTCGAGACAGGAGAAAGCTGGTTCGAATCCAGTAAGACCCGTTAACCACATTTACTCGCGGTGGTGTTTTTCTCATAGTTTGATGAGAGCATATTCAGATAACCATGGGTTTTTCCCGCTTTTCCCTGAGGTGGGTACTCACGGAAGAGGTTACATGTCGGAAGACGTTATCCTCGTAGTGGTATCTGCAAATGAAATCTGAGTATGAGTGTTCCATGACGATAAGATGAGTCATTATATGAGAAAAACACCTTCCGTAATCATACGTGTCATAGCTTCAGGCTGCATACACAATAATGATTTAAAAAAACAAAAGAAAAAAAAGTCTCCATTAACCCTGGCATGGCTAGGGGTAGCGCGCGAGAATCTTCATTGAGGATCCACCAAGTAAGGGGTTCCATTTCTCTTGGTCAATTGTTAATCGCTGCTGATTCCGATGCGCAATGGTGTGACTATGTGAGCCTGCCATTCGAGCATGTAAAGCCGATCTGGGTATCTTGTAGGCCCTACAAGCAGCTCTGAGGCGTGATAAAAACCAGAATTCATTTTTCGAGAGCAAATTGAAGAGATTCTTCACGATAGCCATTTTGTTAAGAATGTTGTTGGTTTACAGAGAATATTAGATGGGGTGGGCCAACGCTAGGAGCTCTTGCGTACATAAAGAAAGAGGGAACACCTGTAACGACCTCGCACCACAAGGCTGACTGAATGACCGACCATAGATGTTCGTGTATCCAGCGAACATGTAATTATGCATTCGATTACAACAATAAAGAAGCACATTAATCTGCAGAAGTTCCTCGAGGTATAGTGTTAAATATCCGTGCATATTCCACATTGACAGCCAGATTATCGTTATAAGTTTCAATTTTAAACGTTTCCATACCGACCATCTGTGAACAAAATGCTAATACCCTCATAACCAGTGCCGTTCAGGCATACATGTAGTGTGAATCAATAGACATGTGAGAAGTTGAAATAAACACTTGGTGGTTATCGTTCTGACAACATGGCTGGTTACAAGTAAGTGAGTGTGTCGCGGGATCAATTGATAGTGGTAAACACCAGAGCAAGTCCAAGTATAAAATCAGTTAATTATTAAAATCTACCGAAAGAATTTACAGTCATATCTTCCTATCTTTATATACATATTCTTCCTCG
>JAKRRZ010000019.1:0-47290 GCA_022627015.2 Podosphaera aphanis
CTACTCTCAAAGTCGGGGGGAATGGCTCTCAGCGAATTTTCAGACCTTCTCGCCTTCCCCTCTCTCTATGTTTTGACCAAGGAAAAAGAATTTTCACCTGCATATGAACTTGCATATCCTCAAGCAATTCGACATTTATGCGGGCCACCAGTAGTAGCGTAGGGCACATATGCATCAACAACAAACAAGGGGATCATGTAAACTATGCCAACTGACCATGGGATATGTTGCTCACGAATAATGGTCATGACTGGAGTTTAGGAACCGTGGATCGGAGAATGTATTTATAGAGATATCCTTTACAGCTAGAGGAGATGGGATTCTTAAATTCACGATACAGTCTTAGAGTTTTGCTATACAACAGATATAGTGTGAACCCCGAGACACATCGTGATATAACCGTTAACAAGTTTACCCTTCTCACAGGGAACCTCATCTCGGTGGAAAAAAAGTTTGCACTTAGACTGGTTTTGCAATTAGGAAAAACCTCTATAAATTGCAAAAAGCTGACTAATCCTTGATTTTGCATTTAGACTCAGAATTCTCCAACGAAAATTGAAAGTAATTAATTACTTATTAAAGCAGAAAAATCCAAATTGAGACACATTTACGTGCGCATGTATTTCATTAGAGTTCTACACCATTGTACATATACATGTATATATATATATATATATATCTTCATTCATACAGGCTTAAAGAAATATTGAATACTTGTTTGTCGTTTCGAGTTTATCCTCTTCCATTTATGACTCTCCAGTGGAGTATCAATTGCCTTGAAATCAAAATCAAGAGACTTTCCTATTTCAGAAGGATAGTGTGCGTAATCATACGTTAGTGCAAGCGCTGTATTCACATCTTTAAGGGAAGGACAAGGTCTTTCAAGTTCTTCTGCTTGTTCTAATGCCCCAGAGTCTGACTGTCTTATCACAGAATCAACCAACTCTTCCATCGAAATGCTTTCCATATTTGCTTCATCTGGAAACTCTACAAATTTTTCAACCGATATGCGATTCTCCGGCACACTAACAGCCATTTGGAGGAGGGCCTGAACCTCTCCACGAATTGCTGACGTATCGTCGTAAGCAGCTGGGGCTATGGATTGGTGTAAGATCTTTGTGTGCTGCCAGCAATTTTGATGAACTACATTTGAAATTTCATTCCAAATTTTGACTGTCCACTTCAAGGCAGTAAGTTGATCAAGTTCGTAAAGCTTTGAAGATCCTCTGTCACTTAATATGATGGCGTGCCGAAGTTGCTGCTTTCTGTACCTTATCTTAAACGAGGCAATGATTCCTGCATCCATTGGCTGCAGTTCAGATGTACAGTAGCGTTGTCTAGTGCAGGCAAGGATCCGATTTTCCCATGTCCAGAAAAGTTGTCAAGCAAAAGCAGAACTTTTCTTCCTGGAATATGTCGTATCTTGCGATCGAAGCTTGACAACTATAAGAAGAAGATAACCTTTGTCATCCAAGCCTTTTTGATGAACTGATATTCCAAGCCATATTCATCAGCCTTCTTCTTCTTTCCAAATGATAACTTTGGACGTTGAGACTTCCCACTGAATAGAGGAGGGAATTTCTCGCATCTATACGTGTATGGAACTAAAGATGGCATCAACCAGAGATGTAGATTGTCCTACTGTGGTACCAGGGTACATTTGGCACAGTGGGGCAAGACTTCACATAACAACAGCACCTTCAACATTCAGAGAAATCAAAATCCGAGAAAACCTTTCAGTGCGTGCAGCTTCATTACTTCTTCCTTGAATTTTATTTTCTATGAATACACATATTGAAGGTGCTGTGGTTGTGCGAAGTCTTGCCCGCTGTGCCAAATCTACCCTGGTACCAAAGAATAATAAGATCTACATATAGACACGTGCATGATCCTCTTGCATTTGCAAAATTTGCAGGCGCTAAAATATTTGGTGGCAAAAAGTTCCGTGTCCCACTTTTCTTGCATTTAGACAGTTTGCATTTAGACAGGTTCAACTGTATATTCACACGCGTCGAATAGGTTTGTTTATGAACACGATTTTCTGGCAAGATTGTTTTCTGTACCCCAGTAGCCCTGTATGATGTCGATCAAGAGTTGAAAAGCGTCTCGGCCTTCTTTCAACTTCAACAATGAAAAAAGTCGGGTCGGATGGTGCAGTGGTAGACCGTCTGGGCCGTTCGCTCAAGTAGAGTCTGGGCAGCTTGGACCCATGCCCCACTTGGGACAAGAGAAAGCTGGTTCGAATACAGCAAGGCCCTTATACCTCTCTCTCTCTCTCTCGCTGTGATAGTGTGTTTGTAGAATGACGAAAGCATGTTCAGATAACCATGGGTTTTCGCGCTATTCCCTGTGGTGGGTATTCACGGAAGAGGTTGCTTGTCCGTAAGGCGTACTCCTCGTAGTGGTATCTGCAAATGAAATCTGAGTACGAGTGTTCCAAACGTCAAGATGAGTCGTTCTACAAAAGCATACGTATCTTGCGAAAACACCTGCATGGGCCTCAAGGCGCCAGCCAAATCGGGTTAATTGAATTATTTAATTCAATGTCATTTCTGTACGTAGATACCTAGCGATCCCGGTAATGAAAGTACATACAAGACTTTGTCCAACATTAAACTTTGGAGCAGGGTAGTTGACAAATTCCATTGATAACTTTCGTCTTCTCATCAGCTCACGATATTACACATTGGCTGCACGTTGCTTCTTTTGGCTCTTGCTCGAAATTCTGGATCAAATATCAACATTACACGTGACTTTTCTGAGCTGTATCGCATGGATGTTACATGGTATGTTGGCTTTTCGAAGTCGACTCGAGGGCGTAGTAACGTCGCGACTAAGTGAGACGCACTATACACGCACACACAGGGCGACGGGGGTCTTGGAAATACCTTGCCTGAACATCGGGTCCACAAACACACATCTTCGACGCGTGTGAATCTCCACGAGTTCCACGTCGAATTCTTTTCCATCCCCCGGTAGCCCTGGACAAGGACCGGATCATCTCCACTCAGCCACCCCTCCTCGCGCGGCACGGGCGCGCAGGTGACATTGCTCTCGACACTATTCGAGCCGCCGTACGGGTATCCAAGGCCTCTACACCTAGCGCTGGCGCACGCGCCCGCGGGCCGACATACTTTCGTCCCACACACCACCATTTCTCGCAAGTATTGTAACACCAAATACCATTCAGATGAAATTTGCTACATCTTGTGAGAATCTAAATTCATCCTTCCTCATCAAGATGACGCGCGTTGGACAGATAAACTAATTTCGGCCCAGCCCTTAATTATCGCTTGTTATGGCGAGCTCGTTTATACCATGTCTCAGACTGACCCTTGACACGGGTGACTACACCAACATCATCAACAAACATCTCCTACTACTGGTGGCCCGCATAAAGGTCGAATTGCTTGAGGATATGCAAGTTCATATGCAGGTGAAAATTCTTTTTCCTTGGTCAAAGCACAGAGAGAGGGGAAGGCGAGAAGGTCTGAAAATTCACTGAGAGCCATTCCCCCCGACTTGGAGAGTAGTTTCCATATCACTTTCATTCATTTTTGACGTCTACTAAATAAGTTTTAACTTAACGAAAAATGATTTTAGTAACTTGGACTTTGTCAATTGTGAATAATAAACTACACAGTTTCATATTTTCCACTCAAAAGTATTTTTTCGTCTGCAGCGCCGTCCACAATGAAATTAGATAGTATTAGGTGATGAATGAAAGTGA
The DNA here is from genome assembly GCA_022627015.2 of Podosphaera aphanis. Taxonomy (NCBI): domain Eukaryota; kingdom Fungi; phylum Ascomycota; class Leotiomycetes; order Helotiales; family Erysiphaceae; genus Podosphaera; species Podosphaera aphanis. The sequence continues at coordinate 3,731 of JAKRRZ010000019.1, forward strand.
TATGGAAACTACTCTCAAAGTCGGGGGGAATGGCTCTCAGCGAATTTTCAGACCTTCTCGCCTTCCCCTCTCTCTGTGCTTTGACCAAGGAAAAGAATTTTCACCTGCATATATACTTGCATATCCTCAAGCAATTCGACCTTTATGCGGGCCACCAGTAGTAAGCTGTCCAGCAAACACATCGCCACGAAACGGCATAAGTGTAATATCTAAGTCAGGTTGAATGTTGTAATTAGTCATATTTATCAGTGTATATAGAAGTCCGCACGTCTAGGAGGAGATCACATCTTTACATTGTTCTGATATCTCGTTTGACTTCATCATCATCATCTATCTCAATACACAGAACATTCCCAACCTTATCTTTTCCTATCTTTCTTCCAATTGTTGTGAGTATACACTTAACAAGTTCCAACACATCTAGTTTGATCGCTCTGAAACGGCTGCACAATCGCATGGTCTAATTAAATCTCTAGAGTGTGTTGATTGTTTTCGAAAATCCGTTTTTCTCACGCTGTACGCAAATCGACCACTCTCTCACGAGTTTGCCTCGGACGAATCAATACGACATTATTATCGTGTTTTTTGTTTCTCACGCTGTGCTTCAACGCACTCACTGTCGGTATTGATATTTAATTGAGTTAAATTATGAATTTCTCCACATTCTGACGCCGATACCAAAGCAGCCTTTTTCTCATCTGCCACTTTTATTCGTCCTTCGGCAGCTGCAACACCTACTACACGCTTGTTCTAGTTTTTTATCCCCTCCCAAACTTTCTTTAATGTCTATTCTTGTCTTGAATATAGTTTACCTTGAATTTCCTGCTCTTTCTGCGACTCTTTTTGCTGATTAAGCTCCCTGTAGCGCTATACTTCAAAGGGTCCAAAAAATACTGCACCAGAACCATCTTCTGCACGTAACTGATTGATACATGACTCCTTCCTCTTCTTCTTTGCATTAGTTTCACTGGGAGCCCCTAAGCGACGCCCATTTTCGATCCGGAGTACATTTTTTCGGGTATCTTCTTCAGGCCGTGAGGGCAGAAATCGATATCCGAAAGCTGAAATCGATGAGTAGAGTGTGGCGGATAGCATGCCACCAATATCACCAATATCCAATGTTTTTGGAATCATTCATGAAAAATTCTGTTGATATATGATCTTCGACCGTCGATGAAAAGCAGCTTCCACTCTCCCTTGACATGGTCATTTTTCTTTTCTCGGGCCCAAATATCTGAGTTCACCAGTGGAAACCATGCTCGTGACTTGTCCATCTACTAGATAATGAGGAAAGGAAGCATTGAAATCGCCAATTATCGAAAAAATCGAGCCAGGTGTTTGAAATTCCACCTGTTGTCGCCTTGTAGAGGAGCGCGGGTGATAACTTGCTACCATCTGCGTAAATGGTAGAAATCACAAGTATCTTTTCTCAATTTCTGTCCTGACTAGTTCTAACCAGCTTTTCTGAATCGTAAAGTTCTTTGGTGAAGATTCTATGCGAATTTTTAGATTTTTCAATAAGGAATCCCTTCTCTTCCATATTTTAAATATCTTCGGCAGTTATATTTAACTGGTCTATTTTTTGGTTGATTCCTACAAAAATAATTCTCGAAGCTTGCTTTAGACTTAGTTTTACGTCAAGATAGGTCGATTTTGTCGAGACATTCAATATCAAGTTCTTGCTCAAGTCGACTAGCAAAGCGAGAAACCCAATCGTTTGAGGGCGAAGACCCCCAATAATTTGAGGACATCTTCCCAATCAAATATGGTTTTAATAGTAGACAGCTCTCTAAGAGTCGCCTGATATACTTTAATATCTCTATCCCCGGCTGACTTGTGAGTAATCGCTAAGATTCTTATTTTTCAGCGATTCTAGTACTTTTGAAGTTGAAGTGCCTGTTTATCGTTGGCTGAGAAACGATATACCTCCTTTTGACTTTAACTGTTTTGTATGGACTACGAGATCTCAATTCTACAAGTACAGCATCCATAATTGCGGTGTTGCGGAAATTATTATTATTATTATTATATACCATTTGCGCCAAGCAGGCTCACGGCCTCACGCCTCCCAGGGGGCACTTGGCGTGCCTGCATGGCCTAAGGCCATCAGGCTTATCAAATTGTCCGATGGACACACCACCGACCCTTAGGAAAAAAAACATTAATTTAATGTTTCTATACATTAAAATAATGTGTGCAGAAAAAATACATTAGATTAATGTTTACATGCATTAAATTCTTGTTTATATACATTAAAAAGCCGTCCGGAGGGTCCGTGGTGACAGCAACTCTATTTACATACAGCCCTAAGAGATTGAGGGATGTTGGGGTATCTAAAATACCTTTTCCTGCGCGTAGAGAGACGCTAGATACAGCTATAACGATAGCATAGTACAGTATTTTACCATACGGATCATTTAAGACATCTTAGGGGGGATCGACACACTAGGAGTGGAAAACTTTGGCGCCATCTGACGTCCCGAGGGTCCATCTAATAACGGAATCTGAATTGGTGCGTGGGGGTGTTGCGGAAATATTACGCTTGGAAGTTATGATGTTTGTGGTTAAAAAGTGTGCCGTCACGTGGGAGCGTGCATCAGGTGTAGAGGCCTTCTATACTGCTTGATTCTCTCTGTGAGAAAAGTCCTGGGATAAACGCGTTCAATGAATGGATCAGGTTACGTGTACCTGTCGACGTGTATCGAGATTCAGAGTTGAGGCTTGCAAATCTTATCATTATGATATTGCCCAAGATGTTCCAGAATCATAGAAGATATACGACATCGTGTTTCTAGTTTTTATAAAGAGTTTGTCTACAAAATACATTAGTCATTCAAGACTTGAAAATAATAGACGTGTGAGGGATATCTGCTGTATCAAAAGAATCGAAACATCATCTCAATTTTGTCCAGGAGCTGAATAAAATTTGATTAAAAAAATAAGATGAAAACACCTGAACCATGTAAAAAATTAAGCCAATCCGAGCCACTTCAATGCTTTTCTCTTGCTGGCTATTCCCCTTTCTCTAACAGCTTCCTCACCATACGTAGCACCAACTAAACATCCGCTCATGACCATTGCAGCCATCCTGCGGCCCATGATCATGCGGTCAAAATCATCAAAATCGCTGTCATCATCGCATATTTCAAAATTCTCCCAGTTATCTACGTCATCGACGGTTAGTTTGGAGACAAATGTTCGGCGAGAAGAAGCAATCGAGTTGGAGTAATTGTGCTTAGGCCTAAATTCAGAGGGGGGTCGCGAAATACTCGAGTTGCGAGTGAGTTGCGATACCTTACTCAGACGTTTACTTTTAGGGTTAAAATAATCTTCTTGTGTAGTCATTCCTTCTCGGGTCGAAGGGCGATGCTGAGATGTTGGCCGGCTTTGGGTAGTGGTAAATGATAACGCGGGTGTGGGTGCAGGCAAGTACTTTTCTACCACTTGAATGATAGTTTTAGGCTCAGGCTCGGGTTCAGGTGTATAGAAAGCAGACTTTTCAAGCAGGGTCTTTTGTATAGCAGAGATAAAATTACCAATTTCGACATCTGTTGCTGAGTTTGGAAGAAGATAATCAGATTGTGCCATAGTTGGAGTGAGGCTGATGGTATTAGCAGGCGATAGTGGGTTTGAAGTTATCGTCCGCAAGGTACCATGACCTGATGCAACACTACCTTTGGTAGAATGACCTCGTATTCGGTTGCGAGATGCGACAGCGTCATTAGAGAGAGGATTTGGAGTTAATGGCGACGGTGGGCATGATATGAGGGATGATTCGGTTGAGGGGCCATTAGTGATTCCAGCGATCTTGAAAAGAGAACTGCTCATGAGATCACGAAGAGCAAAAACTATAGGTAAATGAGAATGAAGGAAGTGAAGAACAAGAAGATTAGTCGATGTATTGTTGGCAAGGTATGTCTCGAGCTGGGGAATTAGCAGTGTAGCAGTTAATGATGGCTCGGATAATGGATCAAAAGAATCATAACCTGAAGTTATGGCCCGAGGATTCTGCAGTATCTGGGCAATAAGATATCTGAATTTGTTAGCTAATAGTATTATCACGTACGAAAAGGATACGTCACCTGATATCAAGTTTACTACTTCTATGTTCTCCGTCCTTTTTACATCCAAGTTGCTCGATCATACCGGAAATTTGTTTGGTTAGATCGATCTTATTGTTATCATCGGAACCTAATGCTATGATCAAATCCACCGTTGTCTCAAGTATTTCACCTTTCGAAATATCTGAATTCTTAAATACCGGTTTCCATAGCCTATCTGCTTCAGTCGATATGACGTGACGGTATTGGCTGAAGCCATACTTTCCAGCCGGAAAATAATTGCTTAAAAAACGTCGCAAGCAGTTGTGCACGGCAATGGAATTACTAGAATTTTCTGGGACAAATGATAAGAACTTTTCATTTGTGGAAGTAGCGGAAGAGCTTGTGGATTGATATTCTTTTGGAGGCGGAGAAGATTCATCATGGTCAGAATTGCTTGGATACTTTAATGTGGCATGGGAGTTATATGTTTTTCGCTTATTATTGCTTGGGTTATCATCATCAATGGAAATACTACTCTTATCCCCCGCTATAGATTTAAGAATCTGTGAAGCTCGGAAAGGAGTGATTGGGATTGAGTTTATTTGATTTCGAGAAGCTGGGTTTTTCCTGTTGAGATATGAGCGTAAAACCGTGTCAAGAATTACGTCCGTCATTCCACCAGTGACATGGATGACATAGTCTTCCAAGGGGTCAAATACAGGAACAAAAGACTGTATATCAGTATCAGTATCAGTATCAGTGGATTTGATTGTTGGATATGGCTCTGCTTTTTCAAAGTCTGCCTCGTCAGTGGTAATTGTTGGATTCCGAATTATTGTTGTTTGATAAGCCTTCCAAAATGCAGACTGAGTATCAACGTTACACGCTGAGTCCTCGCAAGTGCTGTCCTTGAGCTCCTTCAAAGAAAGTCTATTTTCTCTCTTAGACTGATACAACCTTGAAGAATTCACAGAGCGATATCCAATCCTTGACTCGGGCTTGTAATCAAAAGATTTGGAGCGTCTAGTTTTATTTTCTGATTTTCTACCGTGTAGAGCTGCAGTTGGACTAAGTTCGATCGACGTTTCAGATGGGAGCATAGATGTGTAGTTTGAAGGTGTTTCTGCAACATTACTAGTTTTGTTTTGTGAGCGTTCTTCGTTTATGTAGGATGATATTTTTAAAGATGAGGCTAAAGAACTGATATCTTCCGGGAACGTCTCGAAGGTCCATCTCCTGATTGCCAAGTCCGATGCGGCTGGGGAGCTAGTCTTAAAATCTGGAGCTTCGTCTACTGGGCCCTTTTCCTGCGTTGACGAGTCACAAGTGCCTTCCAGTTCTGGAGTCGCCGTTTGTGATGCTGTGTCAGTAGCCGTAGAGTCGAGTAGCCGAGAAATACTTTTGGTCCTTGTGCGGTTCTTCGAGAAGTTTTTGGGAAGGTCTTCATCGTCATGATTTCTTGTGAGTCCTGCAATCCCATCCTTAACAAGATTGTTGAATAAGGCCTCCGCAGCGCCAATCTGACCGGCGGTGATGTGTTCGCAGATACTTTCAATGCAGATTGTTTGCGCCCTGATACTGCCACCATTCATGAAAACAAGTCTGGGATTGGAGTCGGATGAACCCTCTAGGAAGTTTTGCGCATCTTGAATACGCTGCGCATATGCTGTATGAACTTCATTGATAAAGACTCGGGGATCGAAATTAGACGGATCACTGTGTTTGCTGAAGACCTTCTGAAAAGGAGGAAAGGTGAGAATGTTGGTTGAAGGGGGCAATAGATGAAGTTGCGTAGAGATAATATCACAGTCTCCTTCTAATGCTATTACCTTGCCTCCCGTATGTTGTACAGCATCGTCAGGCGCCATTGATGAGGCCTTTTCGTGCTAAACTTTCTGAAGAATAAATGTATTTAATGTAGGTGACTGATGACCCAAAAGCGACGACTGATCTCTATACTGAAAAGGGTTCCAGCGATTTACCGAAGTCCGAGATCACCTACTTCCGTCATCACCAAATCGACAGCAGGAGAACATGATCTTATTATATGGATAACAAGCCAATATAGTGATGGGCTTATGCATTATTATAAGAGTTAAGGACAAGGACTAGGAAGTCACTGGGTTGATAAAACGTTGATCGACTGGATAAACTTTGATAGCCAAGAAGAAGAAATAAAACAAGTTGAAAGAACAAAATACATCACATTGTCCTCCTTATATGAGACGCATTATAAAGACTTGAGCCTTGAAATTCGCTCGATCATATTATGCGGGTTGAAAAGTATTAAATGGAGGAGGGTGGGAAGCATAGGAAAGTCTAGTAGTATTTGGTCGAGTTTATACAGGGCTACAGGGGTATTCTTTCTCCTGCAATCGGCGGCGCCGTTCAGGGGCGTATTCATGCTACTTTACATAACGTTCATTAATAGGGGCCCAGGCTAGGTGACCTTCAGTCACACCACACACTTTTCCTCCCCCAGGAACGTCGATCACACCTCCGCACCATCTCCAACTGCAAAGTATCTCGCGCATTCAATAACTGCCTTCCACTTTTCATACTTAAATCATTACATGTACTCCATTACAAACATTTGATTCTCCATTGAATTCTGAGGTAAGCTTTTCGGTGCGACATTCCAGCAGCTTTCAAGACTTACTTAAACCGCCTACGGGATGAATCCCCCCGAGGCTTCGAATATTCCAGGCCGCCACTCAAACCAACTTAATCGAGAGATGAAAGAATTCGGGTTAAATTAACATTCCAGAATTGAAAGCTTCCAATCTAGCTAACTCACCAGTACAAAATATTACGAATACATTCTGCGGAAAGACATTTCAATTCCACCGTAGATAATCGGTGTATAATCTTCTAGACTTATCAAACGTACATCAGCGACGACCCAGCCAAAAAAATACATGTGATAATAAAGGTTAATTTAAACGCATTCCATGTCCAATAAAATTTCCTAAAATACGAAAAGGCCAACGAAGAGTTCAACAGCACATGAATCATCGAGTGGTGCAAGAAAAAAAATCCAGGATATCCTTGGACTATGTCCAGAAATACAGGCTGGTCCTTGTGTTGTCTTGGAAAAGTGACTCAGGCAAGATTGCTGGCGAAAGCTATGCCAACATATCTTGCCCAAGGCTTAAGGCTTTATCAGCTCTCTCCCGTCAAACAATGGCCTCGCGAAACTCATGCATGATAAAGCTCCTGTTTATATCGCGGCACCTGCTAGGGAATATCTTGAGGCAAATAGAGTTGTACAAATTATTTGGCCGCTATTCTCCCCAGATCTAAATTCTATCGAGAATGCACAGAGTTTGATGAAAACTTACATCCAATATTATCATAGGGATTCTATTGGTAGCAGGCAGCGTAGCGGAGCTCAGGAATGACCTATTGTGTTGAATGCATGGAGACGACGAGAGTGCACAAGTCCTGAGAGGCTTTTGCCAATCCTCCGCAGTAGGCCTGATAGATGTGAGGCCGTTATCCAGGTTCAAGGTGGTACTATTCTCTTCTTAGTATAAAAGTAATAGGTTACCTTCCCGACCCTGAAGTCAGGAACGCTGCCAAGATTTATACCGACAATAAAACAGGCACGAAAAAGATGAACTTCTTGAGAACACGATCCCAACTACACCGAGACCTCAAAAGGTCTCAAAGCAGCATTGAATTCCGGATACGAAGTGAACACATTGGCGCGTCTTATCAATACCGAAGAAACGTCCCTGGAGTTAACGAACCAAGCTGCCAGTGCGGATATTCTTCGGAAAACACCAAGCACATGGTGATGGCCTGCCCACGACGGGCTAAAGGAAGGGCAGAGGTGTGGAGGCAAGCCAAGAACCGATCATTCGAAGCCATGACAAATAAACCGGAAGACTCTTGAAGACTAACGCGGTGGATCCTAGACCAGGGATGGTTAGAATAGTTCCGTCTGGCCGGAGAAGTGTAGAGGCGGATGTTAGAGAGGACAAAAAGAAGGTGTTTGACGTGAAGGACATCTACACTGCGCGAAACAGAGTGAGCGCACTTCCTAAAGGTAAGCACAAAAATCGCAGGATTCTACCAGATAGGTTAGGGGGGTTTCACCGAAAGGTTTCCTATGTAAATTAGATAGTTTGATAGACACCTGCGTCAGCCACTTAAGGCGCCAAATCAGGACAATGAAATCAAACTCGAAATAGTTTACCTTTGTGAAATTCAATAACTGTCGCTACCATAACATTCGCGTTGCTGGCATGGACTTTTCTTGGAGAGGGCACGGGGCATGCCCTCATGGGTCTGAGGAGGGCACGCCGTTCCTGATTGGCATGCCCTCAAGTTAAATTTAGTGAAATTACTACCGTTATTAACCGCGCAGCACTTCGCGGGTCTGGGGAAATGGAGGCCCTTGGATGGGGTACAGACAGGTTCAATAATAGAGCGTAATCTGTGGTATTTATATTCAGAGCAATCAATATATATATATATATATATATATATATATTAAAAGCAGCGCCTGGAGAAGTTTCTCATGCATCTGCTTCATCTTCTCCTTGGTTATTCGGCGATTAAAGAACTTGTTTGTCTTAGGATCTTGTGACGTATGCTGGCCCGGCTCTTGACTGAGTTGGGGCTGAGAATGATCTTCTATATCCTTTGTTTTAACTGGCATGCATAATCTGAAGTATTCTACTCTCGTTGAGGGAGGTATAAAACAACACTTCTCGATATGTATCTGTCAAGTTTTTATACGCGCATTGAGAAAATCATGAAAGAACTTGCGTTTGACTTGTGCTCTAGTTTTTCCATCTGGTTTATTACGAAGAGAGTGCATCCATTGTATCAAGCAGAATTTAGACGCTTCTTCCCATACAATCTCTGCTTCTTCTTCTTCTCCTTCCTCGCCCTCTTCTACGTCTTAAGGATCCATTTCATTTGTGGTGTCGCTCAAGCTGTTGATAGGGCGGATGACATGATTGAGATAGGGAAATGGGTGAAGACGCGAGTGAAGGGAGTCGTTGGGGCATGCCGATCACAAATTCTGAGACCGGATGGGGCACGCGCATGCCCCATGCCATCAACGCGACACAACATGTTCGTTAAGCGTTTACTCATTAGTGCAAAATGCAAGGGTGAAAACATTCTACGAAACATATTCGCCAGGGAATTACACCGATCCCATGTTTCCGATGCTGATGGGCCCTGACTCTTTTATAGGGAGCCTCACCCCGATTCGTTAATGATCATGCAGATATTTTCCATACTCATACGAAGATTGACCAGAGAAACCTCAGGGTTGGAAAATTCATCCCTGTAGCCCTATACAAATTGACGCGTATCGCTTCCGAAATAGGCTTAGCCCAAAAAGCTTTTGATCGAAATTTGTATGTAAAACCCCTATCTCATGTTGACTTTCACATTCAAGACTTTTGCGGGAGAGTACATGCAAAAATCTCCGGAACCACCTTGTCTCACTGGGAAATATTCCGATACTTATTGCATGTATTCGACTGTAGGGGTAAATAGTGCTGAAGATCCCTGTACACCAAGATTAGACAAGGATTATATACGATATGCCATTGGCTCAAATATTTTGGCCATACCCAATCCGAAACTAGCCGAATCTTAGCTGTATGTGAAATCTGGAGTGATAAAAGTAGTGTAGGAGGCCCCTGCACCCAATTGAAGTTCTTATCTACTTAAAACTAAGCATTAGATTAGATGCAAATAATGAGAGAATATGAGACTCTCATTTATTACAGACTGGGGACTCTCAGGGCTCGTACTATCGCGATTTCTGCAGTAGTAAAGCTCTTTCAGTATTCTGTAGTCTGTCTATTCCCTAGTATTTACAGGTCCTGAAAGTATAAATACATGCGCCGATCTCCTCTCTAGCGAAACACTAAAATAGTTCATCTACTAATGATATTATTATTATCAGATCCATACACTAAACGGCTAAATGGAGCTATGTAGAGCATCCGTGCGTCGACCTAGGAAGATCTTTTACAGAGTGAAAAATCTCGGCTCTTAGAGTCGACGGCTCAGAGAAAAGGATATCAAGAATGTGAAAATTTATACATGAAAGAACAGAGGAAGTTGAGCATGACCCCATTCCAACGGCAAAAGATCACCAGCAAAAGATTGTCCTCATGCTACGTCTTCCGCCAAGAGAAGGTTCGCTTTGCGAAACTGCGCGAGTCTCTGGAAGCCAATTATCCATCGAGCTGTACGTGGAACAAGGCGAGGGTCGGAGAGAAGTCGCAGTATAGAGACGTTAGGCGGTAAGTCCTCTACATGTTCACACAAGGCCCTACGTCGGTAATCCCCCATTGGACAGTCGAGCAGGACGCGTCGCGCGTTTTCCCTCCCAAGACTGCACGGACAGATGTCGTCCTCAATTCCCATTACTCTCGCTCGTTTTAAAAACATCTTTTGGCCATTACGTCCTGTCCGAAACTGGACTAAAGCAGAGCTTTCGGTCATGCGGAGGTGTTTATGCAGAGTGAGAACTTTTTTGTCGGGAGGGTAGATAACAGCATCCCACCGTCGGGATGACAATATCGGTTGTTTCTCTTCCCATCGACGAACTCAATGTCCGCGTAGGTCTATCTCCGAGGCAACCTGGGATAGTTGAGGCTGAGCGCAGCGGGGTGCTCTCTGTTTGGTCCGTCGTCTAATCCACGAGCAGAGTAGTTTCCGGTGCCGAAGTACGTCACTACTGTCCATACGGGTTTGGAGAGAAGCTGCACGGTGTTGGAGGTGAAGATCGAGAGGAGGGATGAAAGTCTCTGGGTGTAATAAGTGGACCAGGGTCGCTTTATATGCACCAGAGATTGCGCGTAGGCATTTCGATTGGATCCTCTCCAGTTTTGCAACGATTGCTGACGGTTTAGTCCTGGGGAAACTAGATGGGGGCAGCATGGGACATGCTGGGCCTGAAAATAGCTTTGTTAAGCTGGCGAGAGGATAAAAAGGTTGGTCCCCAGGTAGATTTCACAAGGCGATCGAATACCGCAGATTGGCTACGAGCCTAGTCCACAGCATACCTAGCGTGACTTCCTTTGGGCAGTCAGACGTTGTGAAATTACATTCTTTTTTCCTGTTATCTATAGATTACAAGTTCAGTCTTACCTTCATCCCTTTTAGAGTTATAGCCGCCCGTGATAAAATGGCGAAGTGTATAAAGACTCAAGAGTAAAACAAAGCCTTGAGAGCCTTGGAGCCTCGGTCTAGCCATTTTTGCAGCGCTAAAGTCGGAACTATAGGGATATCCCATGTAAATTTCACAGAGTGTGGGGCCACAGTACATACCCCTGTAATAGAGTACTTACATGTACACTAGTCCTAGTTTGTAGTAGAGAAATCCTTGACATTCTTCACAATACTTCGACCATTGCCAAGTTCAAGATGCGCGTCAAAATCTACACGACTTTCTCACAAATAGAAGTTGTTTGCTCGCTACATGGATGGCACAAGCTTCGAGTATTTAAACTAGAAGTCGACTAGGAACGAAAGATTCATTCTGTATTATACTCGTCAAATTTGAAGAGATATGATAACCCCGTCTGGGCAAGAAGTTATGGGACAAGTACATGTAACGGTAACGGTAACCAAACATTGGCACCGTAGATCATGATAAGACCCGTAGCTCTAGGGAGACATGCTCGCTATATCCGATTAACCTTCCAATATCATAGTGGCTCTAAAAATCATGCGAAAGCTACAAATTCATACCAGGCCGAACAATATCACTTATTCAGACTGACCTGCCAATTTTCGCACCGAGATGCACCTGTCAGGAATTGCTGAGTCATCTAGCTTATCTTGGCATACGCTAGAAGTTATGTAAAGATTCCTCCGCACAATGTAATTCTAGATAATTGTCATCGTATCCTTATATCACTACACTCGATCCTTAATTCACGTCTTCCCCACGCCTCATATCCACATTTAGGAATACTTACTTGACAGCACTTCTGTAGTGTCCGAATCAGGTGATTGGGCAGGTCTAACTAAAAATGTAAGGGAATTACTAGGAAAGCAAAAGCTGGCAAAGTCGAACTCTTCACCTTCACGCGGTGCCGGCTGTAAACGTTCAGTATGTTCGCATATCTGGGATAGCCAAGAAGAGTCGCAATCTTTCCCTTCAGGATCCCCATCCATCCACGCGGGTCTCGGTCGGCTTCGTTTCATCATCACCATCCCCAGCACCCTTTCAACGAAGAACTCCCCCGACTGTCTCAGAGAGGTAGGGCGAAGGGCTCTACTAATCAAAATCATCTAAGTGATGGCAACATCATATATAATAAGCTGTTGGCACAAGTGGTGAGGTGCTGGTTGGGCTTTCTAGGAGCAGTAGGGTTGACTCCTACATGGCTTATTTTAGATGACTGCGGCTGCTCGTCGAAAATGAGTGCGGGAGGAATGGCAGAGGATTTCCCACTGGGTTTATCCTCAGCCCGTAGTCTTCGGGTCATGGTGAATACGTTCTTACCCATTCGACCCGATGTAACTAGCTGGCTCAAATGTAGGTATTGGGAAAAGTCAGGGACCGGATGGAAACTGCTGTAGCTTGGAGGATTATGTATTCTTATTAGAAATAAGTCGTCTCCTATCACTGTATGACTGGATAGTAGATGAATTATGCATAGGGAAAAGAGGCTGAATAGAATTGTAATGACTTTAACTACTATCAAAAACTAGGAGCTGACGGACTAGGGAACTACTTATGTCTTGCTACATGGCTAGTCCATCTTGCTTTCACCCTGACTCGATATGTAACACAATATCATTCAACATGACTAGCACAAGCGACGTGACTCATAAGTCGGTCTTGATTAGCTTGGCATGTCCTGTCGTACTTTGGATGAACCTTGTAATTTAACAATTCTAGATATCCTTCATACGTCCTATATCCCTATGGGATGGTGGCCTGGCCCACAACACACACACACACACACTAGGTAAGCGAATATAAGCGAAAAAATTACACGACTTTCGAAAGAAAGAGTTTGGCCCTTCGCCTTCTACATAGTATGTACTAATGATCATCCTATCTTACTCATTGAGTGGTTAGTTTAAGTGCTGCTCTAGCTGAAAGAGAAAGACTCATCGGAACGCTCTCATCCATCTTCACGCGATACTTAACATGCATTAGAGGAGTGATAGAGGTTCATGAAAGAAATTAATGGCCGGTGTGTCATCGAGCCGCCTAGCTTTAAACAAGGTCCTAGATTGAATTATTGAAATTTCCAAGATTAACGGTCATTTATTTGACTATAGATGTACCAGCATATCTAAATACATGTAGAGGAACATAACAATTGTACGCACAGGAAATGGCATCGTTTGCGAAGAAGGTTGAATAAAGAAATTATAAAAATTTAGAGATACATGTACATGTAGCTAAGTAGCCTCTAGACTCTGGACACAGTAAATGGAGAAATGATATAAATATATGTTAAGATTCAAAGCCAAAAATGACGGCATCTCTAGTTAACTGCTGCAGCTTGAGATGTCTGAGATATTTGACACTTACTTTTATATTTGGGCCAAATTCCCAGTCTTCTCTCCGAATAAGAATTCAGATTAAATTAGTCATCATCTGAGTTTAACAGGTCGGAAAGTTCAGCTTCCTCTTCTGCTGTCATCAAACTTTTACTTGGTGGTGTCGTCTCTTTGCTCTCGCCCCTAAGTCTTTCTTCTGTTTCTTGGATGGCTTTCTTCAAGTCTTCTCTGGAAATACCCCAATTTCTCACAGTTCCATCAATACTGACACTTGTCACCATCTTACCACCTTTCATCAGCGCCAGGCCTGTTACCTCATCATAGTGACCTTCATATATATGAAATAACTTTCCCGTCGCTCGATCCCATACTTTAATATTCTCATCCCGTCCAGTAGTGATGGCCCAGTCTTCAGTGACTACAATATCGCGGACGTAGTCCCCGTGCTCGTAGACTTCCTCAATGCTCCAGCTCTTTGCTGGAGAGAGACATTTTGCTGTCCCATCTGCACTCGAAGTCCATAAGTCGAAATCATCGTCGTAAGTTGAGAAGAGGACTCTGTAAACACTTGTATCATGCACACACATGTGATCTTTCGGATTTTTATTCAGAGGAAGGTTGCTTGGAGGAGCCTCGTCCAATATCTGTCTTCCGCCAGACATATCTATGCGCCATCTCCGAATCACAGGGTCGCTACTTGCTGAAACTAGAGCTATCTCTGAGAGAGTCGTGTTGTGAGGGTCTATCGCTAAATCTTGAAGAGCAAGCATGGTGCCTCTGCTATCACGGAGAGTGTATAAACGCTCTCCGGTGCCCGTATCCCAAACCATGATCTTTGAGTCGGCACCGCCGGATATAAGAACCTAGAGAGCGCTTGTAAATCAACTGGCGCAGGTGGCGTGGAGTATTTTTAACTGACATCTTTGCAATCCAATCGTGCCGTGATTATAGTTTTTACGAAATCCGAATGGCCTTTGTACTTTTTTCTAAGCGTCCTGGTATCTAGGTCCCAGCTCCAGATATCCTTATCCCAACATCCACCGAACACTGTTTTCCCACCAGCACCACCAATCGCCACAGATGTAACAGGAGCGGTTGGGCCGCGATACACGACATGGTGTTCCCGAGTCTGCATTACACCGGTCAGCGTAGAAAGCTGATAGCATCTCCATTAGTCCTACTTCAATGTTGATCTTTCGTATACACCCTGCACTTTCTGCGATGTAGATGAGATCGGAGCTGAAAGGATCTGGTATCACGCTGAGTATTTTAGACTGTAATTTCAACGGATTTCCATATTTGTTTGTGGATTTAGCCGCTCGACGTGCTCGGGTCTCTTCAGATGCATCGGTTTGGAAAAAACGATCAGGATCATTTGACCTTGACATGGTCGGGGAATGGATGGACTGATCATCTGGACTTGTGGCACCTCATCACAAATAGTTCAATTGCGTGGAGGGGCACATATGACGGCGCGTTGGGTTGCGACGCGTCGCGTCTCACTATGAGTAAAACACCACAGATCCCGAACGTTGAGCTGTGATGGCAGCAATCAATCAGCTTCGGCCCCGGCCCCGGCCAGCTCATACGAGAGGTCCGACATTTCTGTCATATACACCTGATGGATCCCGACTGATAACTGTTGGATCAAACAATACAACGCGTGTCTATAAAACTGGCTTCGATGGAGAACCCACTAATATCGACGATTGCCCCGAGCAGAATACTGGCGTTGCTTCCGCAGTGAGTGTATACGCCTAGTGATCAATATTTGATGCTCATCGTAGCACTTAGAACGATTTCTTCGTCATCGGATCTGAAGATGGAAATATCAGCAGGTTTTCTCTCGACACCATGTCATACGAGAAATACCTTACGCGATGCTCTCTCCCTATTCGAGATCTGGCTCTTTCTCCTGATGGAAAATGGTGTGCAGCGGCGAGTGATGAAATTGTGGTCAAGATTGTGGGGACGAATGATATCAGTTCTAGTATGTATCTAAGGGAGCATCCAAAGCCGGTCAAACATCTCTCTTACGACCCAAGTGGAGAGTACATAGCATGTTCCTGTACCGATGGTCTAATTTACATATATTCCCTCACAGACGGTAAACCAGACCTTGTGCGAAAAATTGATGGCTTAATCAGAAAAGTCGACATGGAGGACGAGACCTGCACCAAGGTTGTTTGGCACCCCGACGGTAGAGCTTTTGCTGCCCCAACAGCAACCAGAGAGATTCAGGTCATGTCACGAGAAGACTACGAGTATCAGAGAAAGTTCTCGAATGGGCATAACGGAGATATATCAGCCCTCGCATGGTCACCGAATGGAGCCATGCTAGCATCTGCTGGTACAGACAGAAAGATCGTCCTGTGGGAAACTAAGTCTCAGACGCTCATCGCGACACATGTCTTTGCAAATGTCATGGATCTTGCATGGCATCCGACCAAGAATATCCTATCATTTACGAATTCCGAGGGAGAGGTCTACATTTATGATGAATTCGTTCCTGTCACACATTCTCAGCTAGTGAAGCTCCCCCTCCAACCAGCGCCCTTCATCCATGATCCGCTTGCGGAGATAACTGGAAAAGCTCGACGGCCATTTACCAACGGTCCACATGATTTACCGACACGAGGAGCTCGAAGAACATCTATTGATAGTCTAGATGATATCCTCGGCTCTGACATCATGGGGAATGAGGAGGAGGACGACTTTATCGTCGATGATGATGGCGCTGGATATGTTTCTAGATTGAATGAAAATGGGAAAAGACCAAATACAGACCTTGAACCGGCAGATGGTACATTTAAACGACGTACTCAGGTATGGGAACCTCTATATCATGAACCCTTCCAGCCTGGCTCTACTCCATGGCGTGGAAATAGGAAATATTTGTGTCTCAACTTGGTCGGGTTTGTGTGGACCGTAGACCAGGATACCTACAACACTGTCACGGTCGAATTCTATGATCGTGAATACCATCGTGATTTTCATTTTACCGATACCTTCCTCTACGATAAAGCTTGTCTTAATGAGTATGGCACGCTTTTCTCGTGTCCAAGCCAACCTGAGTCGCCAGCGACTGTATTTTATCGGCCCCATGAGACATGGACTGGCCGAATAGATTGGCGGATTCAGCTACCGGCAGGGGAGGACGTTATTGCTATCTCCAATAGCCAGTCTTTTATCGTGGTAACTACGACTGCTGATTATGTCCGGATATATTCTCTGCTTGGAGTTCCGTATCGCATCTATCGGCAAAAGAGTAGCCCCATAGTCACCTGCGCGAGCTGGCGAGATTACATCATAACTATGGGAAACGGACCTGTCGGTGCTGATGGCCATACAAAACTTCTTTATACTATTCAAAATATTAAAAAAGACGAAGTTTGTCAATCTGAGGACGTTGTTGCGCTGCCGGATGGCGCAACTTTAAAATCCGCCTTTTTCTCAGACAATGGGGTTCGCATCTCTCATAATTTTTCTACGGTTTCCCAACTAACACATTGTATAGGAACCATTTATATTTGATTCAACTGGTACTCTCCTCACATTATTACATTGGCGTATCCCCTCGCAAGCACAATGGATCCCACTTTTGGACACCCGCCTCCTCTCGCGGCTAGCGACAGGTCGAAAAACCGAATCCTACTTTCCTGTAGCTGTTGCTGACCATAAATTTCACTGTATCATCCTTAAAGGCGCAGAAAAGTATCCATACTTTCCGCGCCCTCTACTCTCTGAATTCGAATTTGAAGTTCCCATCTCAAACTCATCAAAACCTCAAATAGACGGCGATGGAGAAGATCTCTCTGGCGAGGACAATGAGCTAAAAAAGTTGGAGCATGACTTTGTCTTGGGCAGCATTCTCACAGCCCAACAACAAGATCTTATTGACTACACGAATTGTTCCCACCAAAAGAAAGTTGAGTTGCAGCGAATGCTGCTCGAGATTGATAAGACTCTACTCAAGATGGTGAATGTTGAGTGTCGCGAAAGCGAGGAGAGAGGCATGCGCGCACTGGAAATGGTCACTCTCATGCGCGATAAGACAGGAAAGATGATCGAAGCCGCCGTGAAGGTTGCCGAACGGTATGGCAGGTCTTTGTTGAGTGAGAAGATTCGCGAGGTTGGTGAAGCACAGTTGTTTGTAGCGACGGAGGAGACTTGAAATATTTGGGATGTGGAGATGTGACACGGCGTTGAGAGATGAGATTCGGGTGTACAGGGGCTGCGGTTAGGCGTCAGGTATCCACACGAGTGAATTAATGTCTTTTCCATATCCTACTATATTTATCCGTTGGTCACGAATGGAAGGAAGGGTCAGCACAATATTGTCTAAACGCTTGCTATATTTACATAGACACGAACATAAGCATGCCATCCATGCGATGTGCCCTTTTGTCACGATCGGCCTATTGACACGCCGTGGAAGATCCCTAGAGCTAGGCGGTCCGGCCCATCAATGGTCGTCGTCGTCGTCCCGCCCAGACTGCAGCAATATGTCTGTCCGCGCGTCCACGCTTGTGTCATTCGCCGGAGTTCCTAGCCACGTGGCCCCGACCCCGGGTTTCGACGGCCATTTTCCACATGTGATCGTATCATGGGTTTGGGATTGTGGTCTGGAGCCGCTAGACTTGGTGCATCGGAAACACAGTCGTTTTGCGGCGCTGCGTCTTTAAGCAAGTATAGTATTATTTTATTGCCTAGTAGCATCTAGGTCGCTTAGCTCAGTTGGTTAGAGCGTGGTGCTAATAACGCCAAGGTCGCGAGTTCGACCCTCGTAGTGACCAGACGTAGGTGTTGATTCAATCAGTACATTCGTTTTAGAGCTAACAATAACGCGATCTTACTTTTGGCCACTTCCGAACGCCACATTTGTGAAAAATGGTACAGGTTCCCGCACGTGCCCCGGCGTTTGACATTATGGCTTCACAACCAATGGCAGAGATTATCTTCTGCGACTCATATATCGTCGCATGAAGAGATGCATGATTACAGTGTGTTGTCAGAAAATCCTCAGAAGATTGTAGATCAGACGTTTTTGAGCTACATCTCCATGTCGGACTTCATACATGCTCCGGGTACATGTAGGTGGATTTGGAGATGCACCAAGTGCTAAGGGCCTTTGATTATGACAGAAAATATAACCCAAAGGATCTCAGATGCCGGAGGATCGCTATTCAGCTCTTGACAACGAAAAAAAGAATCCCAAAGTACGGCGTTATGCGAATGACCCTCAGCATCTCCCCTTGAGAATCCCGACACTGGTACAGCAATTACTCTGTGTCTCGTTCCCTGACCGTCTCCCTTTCCATCTCTCTTTCCATCCCGGGCTCGTTCGTCTCTTCCTTCTCTCCGGACCCTAGCATAAAACCAATGATCATGAAGTCTTTTCAGTCATTTGTGATATGGCTTGAAGCCGATGCCGGGGTAGAGCTCCTAGATGAAAGTTTCCTTCTGATGGAGCGCGAGTCGAAATGTAGGTGATGCTGTCGTTTGCAGTTTTAACTTCAGACTCGTCATTGAACCCTCGCAAAAATTACGCGTCTCCGAAGACAGGCTGCGAGGCTCTGGAGGTACCAGTGTCGACTGTGCCAAATGGAAAAACATGAGCGATGGGATGAAATGCCCAGATGACGCGTTAGTTCTTCAGTCCATGGATCCATAGCTTTTGGAAACGTCGACAGTTGTTGAAATATGTAGTGAGTTGAGAATGTACGCTTCAGTATGTTGTACTAGTATGACTCATTGGTAGACGACATTATGATAGCGTCCATACAACACAAAGAAAGGCTTATTCGATGCTCATGTTTATGTAGGTATAGTACACTCACATATTATCAGACCTAGATTGCTAAACATCAATCCCTATTCACAACAATCAGCTTGGCTTGGTATCATCATTTCATCAAACCAGTCTTTGAAAAATGACTTTGAAGTTCTTCCCCCGAGTAATTTCTATATGATGATGTTCAAATTTTTGAATGTATTTGACTTACGCAAATTTATCACGAAAACAACCTCGAGCCCCACTACGAAGAAATATCAAGCAGCTTTGGGAAGAAGCTTCAATACTCTAGAAATAACGTTGTTACGGTTCGTACGACACTTCCCAAGAAAATTCCAGTCTCCTGAAAAAGGAAGATGTTAGCAAACTTACTCTCTAGGACAAATCAAAAATTGTCTACAGTTAACACATCCAAACAAGAGGCAGTAGTTTTGAAAAAGCCTTTGAGAGCCATCATTCCCCTGATAACGGTGTAATAGTTCCGTGAGAGTCAGGGTTAAAGGTAGAAAAACCCACGAACCAACCTTGGTAGTCTGCCACGATAAAGTTCGGATCCAAACTCGCTCAATGGCTTAAGGAGTGGACTTTTGATAATTGAAAGAAAGACGCTCGGTTTGATGAAACAAAGATAAATCGAATCTGATGGAGAGGCTGACGAATCTTCTAAAGGAGAAAAATCAATAATTCGGGCCTATGTGGTTTAACCTTAGCTAGATGCAATGGAGCAATGAGTAGCTGGCCAGACCAAATCTTAATTTGTATCCTGGAGATGCCGGGTCAACTAATCTTCAAATAAGGTATAACCCTAACTGCACGGGCGACAGAGGCATCTTTGAGGTTTGAGATAACACTAGCTACTTGTATTGACTTGTCCATCCCACTATTTGAATGAAATATATATAGAGCTCCACTGGGATGAGGTGAGGAAATAACCCTAAGAAAGTAAGAGAGCCATGGGAAACAATCCATAGTTAATAGGCGAGATATCGGCGGATGGCTGTTAGATTTTCACAGAGTTCTCATAGGATGAGACATTAGGGTTGGGTTTTCGTGAATGCGAAGGTTGCAAGTTTCTGAGTTGGTTTTCCTAGCAATCATTTCTCCTCCCACATAGATTCACAAATAGATATCAAAGAATTTCTGTCCTGTATACTTGTCTTCTTTGGGCGCTTTACACTGTATTTTGCATAGTGTAATTAGTGATTAAACGAAAATCTAGAGAATACACGTTGAGATAGGTTCTTATATTTGACCGAACTCGAGAGTTCATTTATGAGTTCTTTCATTCGGGTTCTGCTACCTTCTTAACTGTCATCTTAAATACCGTTATGCATAGATTACCAACGATGAGAAGCATTGATCAACATCTTGAACCTTTCATGGTGTTGGTATTGGAAATTCTGAGTGAGGTTATTGAATCGTAATTAGGTTGTTGACGTTTTCTCGATGATCGATGGACCTCTATGTACATGTACATATATTGTGGATTAGTAGATCAGAATTTGTCGGCGCTCTGACATGATTGGATCACCTATTCAGATAGAACTTCTTCCAGACCGAGGGAGCTTAGGGTTAGGTTAATTAAATCGTTGCGAGTTGATAGTCAACCGAAGTTCTACCTTTACAAGAAAATATGTTAATATATGTTTATCTTGAGTAGATGTATGAATTTCGAAGTTGGAAGGAAGTTGGAGGCGTAGGGCGCTCTCACTGAGTTTGTACAGTTGAGCATCTTCACGACGTCACAGCAGAACTTTAACATCGACGTCGATAATGATGGCGAAAAATGAATTGAAGGCTGCCTAGTATTAAGTCAACTCTCAAATGGTGTCTTCCAACATCTTCCCGAAAACATGATCCTAAGATGTCCTGCGAGGATTAAACCTCAATAAAATTAAAAC
Organism: Podosphaera aphanis; assembly: GCA_022627015.2. Taxonomy (NCBI): domain Eukaryota; kingdom Fungi; phylum Ascomycota; class Leotiomycetes; order Helotiales; family Erysiphaceae; genus Podosphaera; species Podosphaera aphanis. The sequence goes on from JAKRRZ010000019.1 coordinate 24,973, forward strand.
GAATAGAAGAAAATCCGCTTTGATAAATTGTCGAACAAAATCTAATTTACAATCACCATATGGTCTATCATTTTCTCTGACGATATCATCCTCGCCGCAGTTTTTACAGTACAGAACTGGTTCTTATCCACCGTGACATAACAAAGGAAAAGAAGTGATGAGGAGACGCATTAATTATTCATTCAAGAAAAGCTTTTTGTAAAGTTAGTGATGACTTCCTTTAATTTGGCCTCAAGTTCCTTGCTTAGGACTCCTTCCTTGTCAATGGTGTCGAGGAGAGCTTTTTCGTTGTTCTTCAAGTGAGAGATAAAGTCGGCCTCCCATTGAAGGATTTTGTTGACTGGTATGCTATCTAAATGACCATTTACACCAGCATAAATAAGTGGAACCATCTCATTTACGGCCATAGGTGAGTATTGTTTTTGCTTGAGTAGCTCTGTTAACTGCAAAGAATAATTAGTATCATAAATACTTACTGGCTTAACACAAGACTTACACGTTCACCACGGTTGAGAGTTTGTTTAGTAGCGGCATCCAAGTCAGAACCAAATTGAGCAAAAGCTGCAACTTCACGATATTGGGCCAAGAAAAGCTTTAGCGAGCCAGCAACTTGCTTCATAGCCTTAAGTTGGGCAGCTGAGCCGACACGAGACACCGAAAGACCGACGTTAATGGCTGGACGGATACCCTTGTAGAAGAGTTCAGCTTCTAAAAAGATCTGTCCATCTGTAATTGAAATGACGTTAGTGGGGATATATGCAGAGACATCACCACCTTGGGTCTCAATAATTGGCAAGGCGGTTAAGGATCCACCACCATGCTTGTCACCCATCTTTGCAGCACGTTCTAAGAGTCGTGAATGAAGATAAAAGACGTCACCAGGGTATGCTTCACGTCCGGGGGGACGACGAAGTAAGAGGGACATCTGGCGATACGCAACAGCCTGTTTAGAGAGATCATCAAAAATAATGACAGCATGTCTTCCGTTATCACGGAACCACTCTCCCATAGAAGTTCCAGTAAAGGGTGCAATGTACTGGAGAGGGGCGGCTTCCGAAGCAGTGGCAGCGACAATAATGGAATATTTCATAGCATCGTTCTCTTCGAGAGTTTTGACCAACTGGGCAACAGTAGATCTTTTTTGGCCAACTGCGACATAGACACAATACAACTTCTTAGTCTCATCGTTTCCATTATTCCATCGCTTCTGATTGAGCATGGCATCGAGCGCTACAGCAGTCTTTCCAGTTTGGCGATCGCCGATGATAAGTTCACGCTGGCCCCGTCCAATTGGTACCATGGCATCGACAGACTTAAGACCAGTTTGTACAGGCTGATTTACTGATTTTCGCGGTAAAATGCCAGGAGCTTTAAGCTGGGCACGACGCTTCTCAGAAGTCTTGATGGGCCCCTTGCCATCAATTGGGTTGCCGAGGGCGTCAACAACACGTCCTAGTAATTCTATACCCACAGGCACGTCGACCTATATGGAATTTAGTCGGGCTGTATTGGATTTAAGGGAATTATGAGTTACAATTTCACCGGTTCGTTTCACAGTTTCACCTTCTTTGACCAAACGATCAGAACCGAAAAGAACAACACCAACTTGGCCGGCTTCCAAGTTCATGCACATGCCCTTGACGCCCGATGCGAACCTGTGATTTATTAGAAATAACAAAATAAATATGAATTACCCAGCCTACTCAACAAGTTCCTCGGCTTGAACATTAGCCATTCCGTGGACACGAGCGATACCATCACTAATGAGCGCGAAGGGTTAGCCAATGATTTTCCAGACCTGGAGTTAATGTGTTTTTACATACCCGACAGATAAAACACGACCAGTCTCAGCTAGACCAGCTTCCTCTTGTACTCCACGAATTCTCTGTTCAAGTATCGAGGAAACTTCAGTAGGCGATGCCTTAGCTTCAACGGCATAGCACCGGTGCTGTATCGAGCCAGTTTTTAAAGCTGAAAGAGCAGTTGAGGGTCGCTGATTGAAATTTTGTCAGCTGAATCTCTAGATTGATGGCCTTATTAGATGCGTGTAGAGCTCCCATTTATTGTTATTTTCAGAAGAGCCAATCTGATATAAATTCTCGTAACGGAGTAGGTAAAGTGTTGTTTGAATGCTTATGGTATCTCGGAGACAGGTAATGGTTGAAATTACATACCGCTACAACGCTAGCAACTCCCTTTGAAGCAGAAATTCTGCTCGCCGTCCTGCTGGACTGTCGGAGAGCATTCCGAAACATATTGAATGACTTTATGTTTTGAAAAGGAAGTGTGCGCTCAATTGCTCTAGCAATTGACACGAAAGGGAAAATGAGGTGATTATGTTAGGAGAATAAAGTTCTGCAATGAACTATTGCGTGCGGACGATGCTAGATTTGAAAAGGCGTAGAATCATCTTACTAATCCAGGAAATTAGCTCAGTCATGTGATTTCTATTATGTAGAAATATTTGCCGACGATGCCGGAAAATCTCTACATGATCTAACATTATAGACATTCTTATCAAACCCTCGAGCTTGAAGTGGTGTTCTCTATCAGTTTAAATACATGTACTGATTGTTTTGTTTACTACACAGCTAAGATAAACATTGCTAATAATTGTAATAGTTCATGATATTCACATCTACATCTAGAGTAGGGGGCTTCGAAGTTGAATGCCCCGTCGTCACTATCGCAATATCTGCGGTCGCGAATACTTTGTAGCATCAAATATTTTCAAGCGAAAAGTTTTGATGAGATGCATTTGGTGATTAATTACATATACTAACAACAAACACTTCACTAACAATGACTTCAACATGATTATTGGTTTGATTTTGTCACAACTTGGCTCAAAATGTCTCCAAATATCAAATGAGTTTAATTTTGGTACGTCTATCTTAAAAATCTTATGAGGACCAACCAATCTGAACCTGAGAGCCGCGGGTTGAACTACATTTCCTTTAGTTCTAGATTCAAAGATGAATTAAACTGGAATGGAATGGATGGATTCCAATAACCTTTGGAATCGAATGTTACTACTTAAAACTTACTTTAGAATATGTCAATAAAATCATCAATAATTTTGGGAGTAGATTCCTGCGCTGAAGGCCAGTGATAAACTTGGTAGAAGTTTCTTTTATAGCTGTCAATAACAATATCAAAACCATTGTGCGGCAGTAATCTATCTACTGATTTCTTTCAAATGAGTCCGGCTGCCTGTCATCATTATCACGAGCTTCTCAACATATTGGAAGTTTCCACGCTCAGCTTGAGAATTGAATCGTGTATTAAGTAGTCAGATTTTGGCGTTGATTTCTGGAATATTGAGTGGCTTCGAAACTTAATGATGCACTGGCATCAAAAATTGTTTGATTTAATTCGTCCCAATCAGATTTTTTCATCAATTTGTCTGATGAAGTTGTCCTCCCGTTAAATGATGACAATTTCCGTTTCTTAAAGTATCACTTACAGGTCCTATTTTGCTCTTCTGGTTTGTTGCAAAAGGAATTCTCAATCTTATTGTTTGAAAATAATTTAAAGCGGAATAAAGTTTTTGGGTCGATTTTAAATCTAGAATTTACATGCGGTCAGAGGAAAAAGATCCAAATTGAATAATCAGGATTTACTTACTTCAAATGAATAAAGGGATATTCAAGGCGACCACTGCTCTGATACCACCTTGCTTTATTCTGACACCACCGTGCGTACGCGATTCGGGACATCTTTGATTAGAGAGCTTCCAATACTCATTGTGCACTTCCGAATAGATTCTCTAAACCTGAATTTCTCTGGTACCCTATTCGCCTTCTGCACCTACATGAGGCCCCATCAACTATACCGAAGCTCATCCTATTCAGATATTTGCGCTTAAATATACCCAGAAAGAGGAACTTTTCGAAATACGGCGCGGCTTATTCCCAGGCCAATAGGCAAAGATTACAGGAATACGCACCTGCAGGGCACAAGTGATCACAGGCATATGTAGCTCAAGCTCTGCATTTTATCATGAAGTGATAGAAAAATCAATAATAAATCGGACGTCTACGAAGAGGAACGGTGCGCTGCTTGAATCGAATACTCAATGTTGCGGGGTCAACTGATGTCGGCGACGAACACAAGCTAGTCCCGTAACACTCAACAATATCTTATCACATTTCGCCTCCCAAGGAAGGTGTGAATAAAAAGATGAAGGGATTCCTACCAACAATATGTCTCAACACAGTTCATTCGAAAGTATAATCTTGTTCATGCAGCTGATCTTATTTTCAGGCATGTGGCAAAAGAAGTTCCCCATAAACGTCTTGTTTCTCGACATAGCTCTTTGAAAATCAAATAAAAAATCCTGAACGCGCTAATCAACATGAATATCAAGGACTCTTCAGTATGACCAGCGGTCTAAAGAATTCAGCTTGTTATTCATGATAATATTACAATTTGTGAAATTTATCCGCACCGAGAAGCTGTACTAGAGCATACTTAAACAAGCCAGCTCCTATTTTATTCACCTTTATCTACTTCTCTTTCTACCTTAATTTAGTAAGCATCGCAAGTTCGTGTTATCCGCGTCACAGCAATATCAACGAGTATCAATTGATCTACACTCCATTTACAATCTTGCCGGAGCAACTTGCAGCGAAAACAAAAGATAGAAAAAATCAAATTAAAACCCTTTACCTGAATTCGAATGCTCTTAAAATCGCTCAGTCGCAGACTGAATTTGTAATCAGGCCAGGCAACAATGAAAAAGACTCCAAAAAATAACGCTAAGAAGATAGACCAGCTAATCCAGCTGATCATATTTGTATAGACTCTTACCCCAAATCTGCAGCTACGGCAATAGATTTTCGTGTAGCAGCAGCAGCCTTTGGAAAGAGTTTTCTGGATCAGACGATTAAATATTTCCATTTTGCTAACTTTTCAACACAAGCTTCGTTCATGTTCCCAATATTCAATTAATACTTTACCTAGAGCTATAGAGCTATATAGAATCCTAGTTATCATAAATTTGAATTTACGAGTAAATAACATAGAAGCTGCCAATGACAATTAATATTGAGAAAATACTAGGGAGAATGACTACACAAAGTATTTATTCGTACTAGAATGAGGGAAAATAGATTTATTCTCGATAATCAATCTTTAATCAAAGTCGGCACTCTATTTACCGACAAGATAATCCCCTCTGCTAGCGATAGCCGTTAGGCTGTTTCAGTACTAGTGGGTAATTTTATCAGTACAGCGATCATCGGATTGGCCCTATCTTCAACAATTAATAAGTTTGAGCTCGCATCATATTCCAACTAAGGCTTATGCCATGATGCATATGCACGGTGCACTTAGTGCCTTGGGCAGAGGGTGGTTTCAGAAAAATGGTCGCCCTCACAATTAACTCGCTTTTTGTTAAAAAACCATGGTTTTTTAACGAAGTAGCCAATCAGATGAGTTTATGGGATGTTTTTTTAAACAAAGAATCCGTGGTTTTTAAGGGAAACCCGCTCACAGTGAAACCCCAAAATTGGGGGTTTCAGTTTGAACTTTTTAATTGATTTTACGACCTCCAAACTATGCTCCATAATACTCAAAAGTTAGTGCCTCGCTCAGGTGGCACTAATGTAGAAATTCTGCGCGATACCCCTAATCGAATTCTGATCTGCATCCACCCCGCTGTCGGTACCCTCAACACCAGTCAAACTTTAGCGACAGCAACGTTAATTGGCATCATAAAAATGAGATTCTTCAAGAAATATGTAATTTTATCATAACAATACAACGATCATGATTAGATAGATAACAATAATTTCCACTAGATAAAATAATACTCAATTAATTCTCAGGTAAGTTCAATTCTCTAATTCCAATTTTGTCTATTACATGTATATCTTACCCAAAAATTATATCCTATGTTAATGCATATATGTCGATAATTAATATTCAAATTGTGATCAAATGCCACCGTGAAAGGAGCACGTTTGGGTTGTCAATTCACAATGAATACTCTTCTGAAAGACATTATTTGATTGTATACAACGTCCCTACTCGGACTTCAGTAGTATTCAGTGCATACAAATCCTTAGAAGAAGATTGACAAGATGTGATGCATTCACTGTTTAATTTCCAAAGATAATCACACCGTAGTTGAGTTGAAAAATAGGCACATGTAACTGCGATTTTAGTTGAGCAGCAATGCTATTCGCCACACATTACCGACTGGATAGTTGATTTTGATATACAGAATAAAATTCCTTTAAACTGAGGGACAGAGGCTTGGGATTTCTGTAGAATTCTTGGTAACGCACTTGGAAGAAAAAAAGGCAGCCATCGCTTTCGTGGCAAGGTCCCAGGTCAGAAGGAAGAAAGATTCAGTATAGCACCCAGGGTAACACGCTTGCGCGAAATCCTTCTGATTCTATTCCTTCTTAGTGTGGCTGACTCCTGATAGAATGTAGCCTTATGATCAAAGCCAGTACTTTTGATAAGAGCGTCACGCACGTCGAAGTCCAACGCAATCTCGCCATTTTCGTGATTTCTATATATGAGCCGAGACTTTGGAATGACGATAATTGGTGTGCGCTTCCTGTTTGATGAGCATAAGGTTGGCAATTAATTAATAGAAACTTCAAAACGTTCATATTCTCACTGTAGCATTTGATTAAACATATTTGTAATTAGAGAATTCATAGGGGTTAAATAACAGTTTAAAAATAATGTTTGCGACAAATTAAAAATCTGTGATAGATATGTCTGTCATCGCAGGGTGAGTGTAATAAACATGAAGCCATCGCGAATTCGAAACAGGTCGACAGCGATATTAAGTGGGGAAGTGGATGACGGCATAGGTGGCGAAATGGGTTGAGATTCTGAAGGTCGTGACGCAAGTTCGGGGGTGTGAAGAGACTGATTGAGAAGAAATTTCGATGATCTTTGGTTTGGAAGGTATTAAAAAAATAAAGATCAGTGGTTTAACTGCCACAAAATCGATTAAAAGTTCAAAGTGAAACCCCCTAATTGGGGGTTTCATAGTGAGCGGGTTTCTCTTAAAACCACGGATTCTTCGTCAAAAAACACACCGAAAACTCATCCGATTGGCTATTTCGGGAAGAAACTACGGTTTTTTAACAAAAAACCAGTTAACTGAAAACCCCCAAATTTACTTGTTTAAAAACATAATTACATGTACAGGTAGCGGTATGTTGCCTGGTAATCTCACCTTCGTCTTTCGGCTAGAAATTGAAGGGTATCGACAACCCCACAATAATTATCCCTGTGAGCGCCATTCCGATTTGGTCAAAAGCCCGCTAAGCCGATCCATCGCCTACCTCAATCTACTGCGCTCAAACTTGAACCATTTCTAACGAACTGCCATACTAATTTCGAACAACAGGTCTTCACTAACTACGTTTAATCCATCGCAAATATCTTTGGGTTGCAAGTCATCTTTTGTTTTATTCTCAGAGTGTGTGACGCTCCCTTCGCCGCACGAATGTAACAGTCACCGTGATTCGAGCGACAAATTGCCCCATCTTCCATCAAGTCCTGCTCAACAGCTCTTCCAGTCTTGTTCAAAGATCACAAAATCCAGTCACTATGTCTATTATGCTCCAGCCAAACGTTCGATCGCCAACTTCTGGCCTCCATTCACCTCCCGACTCCAATACACAAAAAAACGTTTCTAGCGACTCAGAACTTTCTGATATCGAAGTCGAATCAGATCTATGCTTCGAGGAAGATATCAAAATCGAACCAAGCTCTATAATTGACGGTGTTCCTGTTTTCACTCCCAACATGGAACAATTCAAAGACTTTGAGAAGTGTAAGCTCCTTGATCCCGGCCCAGCATGCTGAATAATAGAGCTCCACTTACCATGTTACAGTTATCACTGCCGTTAATCCCTGGGGTATGACGCATGGCATTGCAAAGGTTATCCCACCTAAAGAGTGGCTGGATGAGCAACCACCTTTGCACGAAGAGGTCAAGAAGATCAAAATCAAGAATCCTTATATCCAGGAAATGAATAATCAAGGAAGTAGAGGCAGCACCGGAAACTTTCGCCAGTTAAACCTCTCGTCAAACCGAACTTATAATATCGTCGAATGGCGCTCTCTCTGTAATCAACTCAACCGCCAGCCTCCTGCAAAGAGAGGTGAGAGAAGAAAAGCTCCAGACAAGCCTACGAACATCAGTAGGAAAAAGGCTGATTTGAGTCGATCAACTAATGATGCCGAAACTCACCCACCAGGAACAAAGGGGAGAGTAGTCTCGGCTAAAAAAAGTAAACAAAAAGAAGAGGAAGTCTCCGTCAACTCACGACGAAATAAATATAAAGAAGATGATGGCGTGATCGACGATGAGGCGTTCAAAGATTTCGACTACAATCTTTACGAGGAATTTGATGATGAACGATGCCAAGACCTTGAAGTTGCCTATTGGAAGCATATTTCATATGCCCCTCCTATATACGGGGGAGACATGCCGGGCACGCTTTTTACTGATAAGACCAAAGTCTGGGATCTGCGAAACTTACCTGGTTTTCTGAATTATCTAGACGAGAAAGTTCCGGGCATCAATACAACTTATTTATATGTTGGATCTTGGAAGTCTACTTTTTCATGGCATTTGGAAGATGTTGATCTCTATTCAATTAATTATCTTCATTTTGGTGCGCCAAAACAGTGGTATAGCATATCTCAGGGCGATCGAGATAGATTTGAAAAAGCTATGTCTTGCAAATGGCCCGAAGAATTCAAGGATTGTGATCAGTTTCTCCGGCATAAAACTTTCCAAATCTCCCCTGCGGCGCTTTGGAAAGAATTTAAGATTAAAGTAAATAAGATGGTACATAGGCCTGGTGAGTTTATGATTACTTTTCCTTATGGATATCATGCTGGATATAATTTGGGATATAATTGTGCTGAAGCTGTCAATTTTGCCGTGGACGAATGGATTCCGATCGCTGAAAAGGCCAAGAGGTGTGAATGCGCCCAACAGCAAGATAGTGTCTGGGTCGATCTGAACTCTATTCGTAAAAGCTTACCCCCAAATCATAAATGGTACCTACCATCAAATGATGAGGAGTATTTTGACGACTTTGAAGGTGGAAACCAGCCAATTGAAATGCCTACTCCACCTCATAGCGGCAGTGAAGTCAAAACATCCCTTCCCCGCAAACGAAAACCGAATGTGGCGAAAGATGAAAACATAACAGTTAAGAGAAGAATCATCTTGAGGTTATCTGAAGAGCCTCCCTGTTTACTGTGTCCAAATTCGGAATATGAATTGCTACAAACTGAGAATGGGAAACGAGCTCACCGTATTTGTGGTGAATATATCCCAGAAACCTCAGTTAGCAACGGGATTGTTCAAGATATAAACTTTATTTCTAAAGCTAGGATGGGCTTGAAATGTATTTACTGCAGATCAAAAAGAGGTGCTTGTTTCCAATGTTCGGCGGCAAAATGCACGAGAGCCTATCATGCGACATGTGCAGCATCTGCTGGTGTTCTAGTTCAGAAAGTCTGGGTCACCAGCTTTGGACAAGATGGAACTGAGTATAAAGAAGAAGTATATGACTTTAGATGTAGGTTTCATCGACCGAAGCGCGACAAAAAACTAGAAGAAAGTTCACTATCTGACGATGTGCGGGCTCGACAGTATGGCTCAAAGCTAAAAGTTGGCGAAATCTGTCAGGCCCAGCTTCTTTTTTCGGAGATATTTGCCGGTCTTATTTTGTCGAACAATTATTCTGAGTGCTCACTCATCCTTAGGATTTTATTTGACCATACAAAGTACGTAATTTCTATTCATGTAACTCCTCGATCCTCTAATAGGTTTCTAGCACCCAATATGAAATTGACTATAAATGGCTTCTTGTCCCGCCAGAACAATCGTCATTGCCAAAGCCATCAGCGAATGCCGTTCCTATGCCTAAGTCATTCAAGGCTAAGGAATCTCTAAATACACGGGCTAGACAGTTGAACGATCTGCCAAGGGCCCATGATCCTTTCTGTGACAACCATATATGGGCTGAGTTTAACACCCATGTCATTGATCGGAACCTTGATCAAGCTAAAGTAGATTTGGAAAAAGAGTATCAGATATGGCACTATCTTGGTAAACATTCCACAGAAGCTAGAGCGCAGTTCACGGATGATCTTTCAAAGCCTTGGGATAACCCCAAAAGCAATTTTCTCAGTACACTTCCAAAACCCGCTTTTGCTATCTCCAAACAGTCATGTCACGCTTCACATTCCTCTAGTCGTCTCAATAAACCAAACCTCACACCTCGTTCGACTTTATCTTCGCCGGCTATCATCTCAAACACATCGAACAGTGAAAATCCAAGGATCTCCTCCACAAAATCCCTGAAGGGGCCTCGTCAAGTCTCACAATCACCACAAAAGTTCTCAGCAGAGAATTCTCAATTATCACAAGGAATGTTAATGAAGAAACAGTTTGGATCTACACACCCATCTGGAACCGATCCACAATTTTCAAGTGGTATGCAAGTTTCAAATAACAAGCCATCAGTTCCCTCCACGAAAAACCCCAAATGCCATCGCCTTTCTGAAGAATATTTGGTCTCCTCGACTCCCCAAAACCAGACAGGCTCATCTAATCTCCTCCTGACCCAGCCCAGCTGGCCTTCGATAGACTCAAAGCCTCTGAATGTTAATGTGTCTAGTCACAAGCCAGTTGCAACAGAAGGTTGCACACCTCTGCCAGGAAAAGTTTCTTCATGTCATGAGCAACATCATTCACATAGTCTAAAGCTCAAGGCTAGCGTGCCAAAGTCAGCTTTAGAATCTAATCTTTCTGCAAAGTATAAATACCTCCAGATCGAGTACAATAAAGATGCTCGATGTTACAAAACCCCCTATCGAGTTGGTGGTGGCTTTATGAATGGCTACGAGGGCTCTCTTGATAATTTGAAAAGATATTGTGAAATTGTAGGATTAAAAAATCTTGCTTTACCATCACCATCATCATCACCAACAATAAACAGCTCTCTCCAATCACCAAATCCCCTTCACCCTGCAATCAAACAGCGATACCAACACCACCAGTCGGTCAAACCCAAACCTCCAAGCTCGAGTTTGGGCAAAAATCTAAATAATGAAGAGACCTCCCAGGAAAGCAAGACTAGGTCCATACAAAGTAGTAGTTCTTGCTTAAGCTCGGAAAATGACGTTCAAAATAAGAATAAAAATATGAATCTAGAGGCCCTTAGTCCTGATAAGTCCTCTGAGGATAATGTATCGTTAGAAGATTCCACACTGGCGACTGTGGGTAACAAAAGCAATCAGATAAATAACAAAACCGATGCAAAGCCGATTTATACAGAGCCTTCACGGCATAATTTAAATCCAACCTTGAATAGAACGAATATAACGTCCGAACAGACCACCAAAAGCTTAGTTCGTCCTCAGGAACAGGTTCAGGACCGACCGACGGTGCGGGTCTTTCCCGATGTACCACCCGACACCGTGACACTTATTGAGAGGATGATGAGTAACCTAAGGAAAGCTGCTGACCTTAACACCGTTGTTTCGTAAATTTGGAACGGCTATGCAGGATGATTTTAACGACTGATGTTGATACAGATGGATTTGCTCTTTAACCAGGCGTAATTTGGAGTTGGCGCCACTTTAAATATCCGATGTTTTATGGGATCCTGTAATGGACTATTTCAAGGAGTTTGTTTTTGTTAGGGGGGTCTCAAAAAGAGAAAGGGAAGGTTCGTTTTTTGACAATACTCGAGATATTCACAAAATCCATACTCAAATGGTAATCACGATTAATTTGTAAATTAGCAATCTTTAGTCAACCACTAGCGATACTGGATAGGAGCCTGAAAATGACACCTCCGCCGCGTCCTACTCCACGTTTGCCGCAGGTGTATTCGTCATGACTTAGTTCGCCCGTTGTTTGTGTATCCAAATTATCAACGTTTAATTGTGACAAAGTAATACGATCGGGGGGCTGTAATGATATACATGTATTATGACCTAAATCTGTGTATACGTTGTGGGGAACCTAGACACAACAAATACAACTGTAGCCCTCGTAAAAACCTGAACTTGCGTCAATTCGAGACGATCGACGAGGACCGCGACGGGGACGAAGGGGTTGACCTGAAAGAAAATCAGGCTTGAAACGAATGCACCATAATCCTCGTCAGGATTCTGGGGCAAATACTTAGTCGCCTTCCCTGTATCTCTCCGATTCTTGTTTAGGTAAGTGCCCTAACAATTCAAGTTCACTTCTTTTGCCTTGTCTTCTCACAGAAATCATCCGCTTGTTGTCCCAGCCTAATTCTCATCTCCCGTATCCGGTCTAGGCCGCCTAGCCTCCGCCCATTTTATACAGGTCGCGACCATACCGCTCATGTCGCGGGAGCATGCGGCCCCAAGCTAGAACGTTAGTGATCCGTTCTTGCTGGGGGCCGAGAGAAAGATATCTACCAGAAGCCTTCCCCGCCGGCAACGATAGATGTAGTCCCTTCTTTCGGACCGCTGATTGGACTTGGAATCGCGTGCGTGAGATTCAGTGGATCGCCGCACTCACATCTCTTAACCAATGGGGTATCGGCACTGGGAAATCGTCAAATTCGAGTCGAGCCATGCACCTTTGGGTCCGTATGTGATATGTATCAAGTACGTTGTAGTAGAGGTATGCATTTGGCGGAAAACTTTTGCCAACAAAATCTCTAGCAATAAGCTGTTATCACAATGAAACTCAAATTCACTTAATTCTCACTGCGTCAAGTTTTCCCGTCAATGAGGCTGAAATGAACATTTTAATAACTGGATTGTCTCTCTGCCGGGTTTTGTGCCCATCGGATTCAGCGACTGCTACACACTCGAGGGCCGCATTATCCGATCGATAACTTTGCATCTCTTTCCACAAGACAGAGATCGTGGCGCATGTTTTAGTAGTCGTTTGCCGATGGCGTGCGACCTGGTTCCTAGATTCCGTGGTCTCTTGTTTAGCCTGCGATATCTCGACGCCTGGTTCCGCCATTTTGACTCGAAAAATTGGTATAAATCTGACACATTTTGTTGTGCCGTTTTGTCGTCGGACTGGTTAAGCAGCTTAATAAAGCCTGTTACAGTATCGGGGGAAGATATGATAAGAAAGGGTACAAAATATTATAGGTCTAAAAACAAAAGCTCGCGCAAAGCAGTACAAACAATTCGTAATATATTTTTTCATCAAACCGATGCAATATGATGTCACGACCTGTATGAAATGAGAGGACCATCAGACTGTGTTTTGGCTGCGTCGCACATGCTGATCCTGTAGCGTGGTATTTTCGCCGAGGGAGTGGATTGACGAAGTCTTCTTGATGAAATAGGGGACTGTGGTGAGAAGTTATGTCCCGCCGAATTGCGTGTGGCTGAGTGATTCAGTGATCCAACTCGAGGGGTGGTCGCAAGTCGATAACTCTTCTTATTGTTCGTTGGTTCACGGGTCAGCTTGTTTTCACAAAACATCCTTGGCCAAACTATTCGTCATTGTTGTATTTGGATTTAGTCGTGGCAGATTCTAATTCTTCTCAGGTAGTGAGCACCGAATATGAAACTAAGGTTGAATGGAACAAGTAAGATGACAGCCAATATTTAAAGAAGAAAGAATTTGGCGTTGGCGTTGGCGTGTAGTTTGATTTTCTTTAAGGCGGCCGGCTTCATCAGAAAAGGCGCTTCTTCAGGTATTGAAGAAATTTAAACCGAGTATAATTGAAAACTCCAAAAGAGATACGAGGCTAAATCATGCCCTAAAGCTCATCAAGCACGCTCATTGTAAAGCTGTTTTTCATACCCCAAGGACAACGCAAAGCATCGGTACGTTTTGACGTCAGAGACATAGCAGTCAGTTTAAAAGGAAATCTTAGTACCTCCATTAAAATTATAGGACTTAAATGGCCACCTAGATGACGTGGATGGATCACATATAGGATAATTAAGAGATGGAAAACCATCTCGGCCCAAGAGGTTGCTTTTTTTTTTTTTAAAATCATTTTGTATTCAGCCTAACAGCTATGACAATAGATCTAAAAATTATACAACAAACAAACATTACAATTGCCTGTTTGTCCCAAAATTAAAATTCCACCTTTCCCCTACCCAGGTCATTCTAGCTCATAACTTTATTAAGAGGTTGCTAGTAATAGCAGGAATAAGGAAAATCTGTGGCCGATTTTGATATGTCTATGAATTGACCAATGGCCAAGAAGTAGGCCTAGTCTGTAAGGTCCCGAGCATTTCAGGCTAAGGACTTCGCAATTGAGGTTGGTTGTACCCTTTGGTCATCGAAAGCTAAATATTTCGGCTACCATCATACTAAAACTATGTGTTGATGACTCTTGTAACAGTTAATGAACCTAAAAGATCAGATTCACAACGTTACACTTGTGAAGATCGGAAAATGCATGTATAAATTTTCATGAGTACTCGGATTGCAAAAGAGCTACCGGATGAAAAAAACCTATTATAAGGTGGCGATAAAGAGAACGGAGCAAGATAGACGATTCAAAGTCTATTGAGAGGGATCAAATAGTTCAGCTCAGTGCTGAGGAATCAGAAGAAACATTCCTGGCTGAAGTTTATCGGGTAAGTTTCTCTGGTTTTATGTGATCAAAGATTCATAAAAGGCTTATTGATCCTAGTGCACACGTTTCCAACCAGCGGTAGATATGGACAATTTTAGATCAGGCAGGTCCAGTCTGTTTATATCTTGAAATGTGAGCTCCATCTTTGTTGGGTTAGCCCACAGGCCCTTAAAGGTGGTCTGCGAACCAACTCCATGATCTGATTCAAAAGACCGTCCAAGTCAAGGGACTATGTAGATTCATGCCAAAAACAACTTTAGCACTGGAATTCACCTGCCTAAGGAAAGTTAAAATGAGGTTAGCATATCTACAGTAATTAGTTCTTCAATCACCACTGGATTATTGGTGATTAAGAAAGAGCTGCTATGATCGATTCAGCTCGGATGGTCCTAGTCATCGAAAAAGGTGTCAATCACATCTTCAGGATTAAGCATAGTGGCTGAAGGGAGCCAGAGAAGAGTTAGAATGTAGCTCGAATGAGAATGGGTTAGGGTTAATGACGACAGCCAGGTATCAAGAGATCCAGAGATCATGCAATATAAATTTGCAGAAAAATGAAAAAAAAAAGGCAGAACCTGGGTGACAAGTGATGATGATCCCAAGCAAAATTACTGCCCGACTAACCGTAATTTAGTTGTGGTAGACAAAGATTCAAGTTCTTTCTCAGCACCAGATCATCTCAAGATATGAACCCACTCGAAAATTTATTGATGGAGCTGAAGCAACTCTTCCATCCCATCCAAAATCTATCGGAAATTTATAAACCAATGCAATCGAAGACAATCGAATACTCGGGACTGGTGGCGTCAACCGTGTGTAGGATCGATCTCATTCCAGCCTTATGAGAATGAAGGCCTTCTTCACCGCCGTATGGGAAGATATCGCAAAAGACATAAATTCAAATTCGAATAATACAGAAGTGTTATAGAGGTACTTATCTAACGTTCTGTAGACGCGGAATTTAATTTAGTAAGTGTGTGGTTGACTAGTAGTCGTCGAAAAATAAGGCAAGGCTTGTGTCGCGACCAAGTGAGACGCATCATGCTATTGACGTTAGTAGGGCCTTTATTATTTTTAGTTTATTCCGTTCCTCTAGCAACGATGGAAATATATTGACTTTTGCATCCTACGTAATTGTACCAATGAATCATCTTCCTTACACGTAGTCATCGCCTTCTTCAGGTCTAAATACTATCTCCTAGCCATGACCTATTAAATCAAGATGATACATTACATCTCAAGGGGCGGAAACAAATTACTCCTGAGCAAATAAGGGCTTGGGGATGGTACACAAATGGTTAAGTACCATCTCCTTCTTACAGATAACGTTCGCAGTGATTTGAGCTGAATTAAGGTTCCAAATTGTCAGTTTCTATGATCTTTTACAAACAATACTCACATCAGAACAATATCTCTTCGCCAAAAGTAGACACACGTGATTTCTCACCCTTATTGAATAAGTGCAGGGCTCTGTAGTCTGTGCACAACCGCCTGAGGTCACGTCAATATAGTCTGTGCGCACATGTCGAACGTGGCGAATTCACGTCATCACGTACCAAATCCTCGGACTGTAGGGGCTCGTTATAGCGGATAGTCTACAGTAATTGTCATTAATTATCAAAGACGTCCAATTCATGTACAGCACCAGAATCTAATTTGGAGCTGAAGTGTAAAAGTTTTAGGTGTTCAAAATTGGAGTCACCTATCGTTGGTTCTAACCACGAGTAATTGTCCAACATTTCCAAGTTAATCTACATAAATCATGTTGTTTAATGACTTCCATGACCATCCTGGATGAGTAATCTCCTCTCCTGAGAGCTTTCTGGCACGGTAGAGGAAATAAAGACCTTTTTCAACCACTCAATGGCTTTAGAGTCTGAAATCTTGTCGTTTTCTATAGCTGTAAACTTGGAGGTTTCATTCTGTATTAGATCTTTCGGAAACGGCTGCTTTTGAACATATTTACCTTGAAATATTGCATGTGGGGATAGGACTACAAGTTACACTCGATGATGAGCGCTCAACCGGGTCGGATGGTGGTGTGGTACACCGTCCGGGCCATTCTCCCAAGTAGAGTCTGGGTAGCCGAGGCACATGCCCCACTTGAGACAGGAGAAAGCTGGTTCGAATCCAGCAAGACCCTCACACCACATATCTCGCCTGGTCATGTATGTGACGATGTTGAAGGCACACAGGATAGTCGTGGGTGGCTGAAATGCGTTCCTACGGCAGACATATACGGTTGAGGGTAGAAAGGGCTGTAAGGCGCCTGACTTCGAGTTATGTCTTCAAATGATGTTCGGTGTGAGTGCCCCCTATGTCGTGTTGAAACATCGCTCCATGTACCGTACCAGGGTCATTCGTGTCATAGCCTAAAGGCTGCATACACAAGAATGATTTAAAAAAAAAAAAAAGAGCGCTCAACCACGTAATCCAGGCTACTTCTCCCAAATAAAATTACACTCAGATGAGCCGAAGACCTGACGGTTTGATCCTGTACCCTCTAAAATGCTTGTCTTATCCATGGAACAACAAGTACAAGGATTAATAGCCACGATCTCGGGTATGGCGAGTTATTCAAACCATTACTTTATTTCAAAAGTTAAAGTCCGATTGCGACGCTGAAAATCAATTTCCCAGCTTCTCTTGACTCTAATTGATTGTTTTCTTCCAATGAAAGACCGAATTCAGGTATTTTAATTTGGCTGGGAGTCGCCCTAAATCGCTCACCTTAAATTGTCGGTCGGTTGGAGGTAGATATATGTTTGCCTAAAGTCGACTTGATTCAATCAAATGAATCATCTGAGTTAAAGAAAGCCTCTGAAAGTCGAAAAAAGCCAGATTAATTGCCTAATGACCCTCAATACAACTTTGATGCGTTGCTCGTCGTATGTCTCTTTTTGGAACAGCTTTTTTAAGACTGAGGCCTTTCTTGATCGCATTGAGTGAAGATAGACGTTTATTTTTTGTATAACGAGTCATCTTGATCGAATAAATATTTCTACAAAATTTAGGAGTGATTGGGAAAAAATTGATGGGTCTAGAAAAGTTTAATGTCATGGGGTTTCTATCTTGGTGGGAGGCCCAGATATGGGTGACGGACGTTAGCACCTTGATCGAATAAAATTCACCTTACCCCTACGGGCATATTTTACAAGGGCAGGGATCGAATGGCGCTTGTCCCGACGATGTTGGTTGCTTTCACCCACCTTGAGCGAAGCACAGAGTGGATATCCTACAGGTACCATCAGCAATGCAACTACTGGTAATAATGAACATGCATTTCCCGTACCAGACAGATATCGAATTGGCAAGACTTGTACAATTTTATGTTACAACTTGTACTACATGTACATGTAATATATACCAAGTACACTTCGATATCAAATACAAGGAAGAAGTGAAATCCCACTCATGATCCATAACATTCATTGAAGCGGCTAGAAGAGATGAAGTGATCGCTGTAAAGGGGATGAAAATTATCATAATCCCTTGCTCCAGTTGCCCAATGTAGCTTCCAGAACTACCTCAGTCGGTTCCTATCCATCAAGTAAGAAACACCAATTTCTGTAAATAAATACCATAGATAAAAACTGTCGGCGTCGTCCCTAAATCGCGTACCAAAATCTGTTAATTTTGCCTCTGCTGATATTTTCTCCTACCGCTTTTATTTTAATTTGTTAATTCAGTTTTGCCAACATTTTTGACGCCCACAACCCTGTCTGAGCTTTAAGGAAAATTGTCCTAGGATTAGGAATAATTTAATAATTCGTAGGACGCTGCAGATAATTCGATGACAGCTTATCCGGATTCTTTGAGAACATGGGCTGGAACTAGCCAATTCGCGAATCAAGAATGAAAAGAAAATCGTGTTTGAATAGCGAAAAATTACTGGAAATTGATCTTAGTCATCGGAGCGACGACCACCGCGATGACCTCCACCTCTTCCACGCCCACGATAGCCCTCGCCTCTGTAGCGTCCTCGATGTCCTTCACCTCGTCCTCCTCGATGGTAACCTCTCCCTCCACGGTTTCGTTGGATTTCTTGAAATCCATCACTCACAACAGGTGGTTTAGATGCGACCTATCTTATATTAGCGAATGAACAGAAGTAATTTGGAAAAAACTAGCCTCTGCTGGATTTTCGATGTGATCGTCAGCCCAGCTCGAGGCAGCGTATTTTGAGGCAACATCATTCACAGTCTGGTTCTTTCTAGGGGCTACATCCCATTCCCGGGAATTAGACTCATGCTTTGCGTCTATGCTAGGTTCGGCCGTTGTATTTATGGCTTGAGTATCAAGTATTGGGTTTTCATACGGTGCGCTTTGATCATTTAGCACAACATCAGAGGAAGTCGTTTTTGATTCAGAAAGCTCTGAATTTGAGCCATTCAGGGTATTCTGAGGTGGATAATCAGACACTGTCTGGTCTAAAATTGCACCTTCTGGCTCAGGTTCATCTAGGGAAATTTGAGATTGGGAGGCAATTCTTAACGAAGCGTCTTAAAAAAAATTAGCAGTCTTCTTGAAAGTCAAGGAATTCTTTACATGTAATATTAAGATCTTCTCCATTGACTGACCTGAGGGTCGCTTCAGAACCGTTAATCAAGTTAAGCATAGCAGTAACTGCATTTGCATCACCAGTGTAAACTTGGGCTAATAGTCCTTCGAGGGCTTTGCTTTCCTCAAGCTCAGCGATTTCTTCTTCGGCTCTTCGTATGGCAGCGAGCTTGAGAAATTGAGAAATTAGGAGAAGGTTCTGCTCCAAATTATTTTGGGTATTTTCCCGTTCTTGGGCCTTGACTAAAGCAATGGCTTCCTCCAACTCTTTGCTAGAATTTTCTTTCAAGGTTTTTTCAAGAGCTGCTCTTTCCTCTTTAAACCTTGCACTAAATTCTGCATCAAACTTTTTATATTGGGCAACTTGTTCTTCAAGTTGGATTAGGGACGCCTGCAGAGCCGGCTTCTTCAAGATTTGGGCTTTTTGGTCGGCATTTATTTTTCGAGTTGACACTAATTCGTCCAATGTCAAGTTCGGGTTTTCAGCGACGACGTTATCGACTTTAGAGGCATTGGTCTGCAGGAGATTAGCTGAAATATTGACGTTAAGATTACGGCGGGACAACTAACAATTTTTTTGTTAACATTTCGAATGTTCCTAACAGTAAAATTTTAGCACAATTGAATTTAACTAATCATTCATTTAACTTCAAGAATCACATACTTATACAGGTCTCTCAGATATGGACTGTCATGGGTACTAGGACTGGTTTGAGTTTCTGTATTTTCACTTTTCGAGGGTGTGGAATCTTGGGCTGTGATGGATGAAGGGGCAGGGATCGCCGAAGATGTGACCTTGGAAGATTTTGCAGAATTCGTATCAGATTTGACATTCGAACTGACAGTCGCTAAATTAGCCATGATACAGGGTCGTGGAATATGTAGATTTCAGTTAAATCTGTATTGCTGTATCTAATTTTTAAATTTTCATCAGAGGAATTGCTGCAAGAAAAGCGAGATGTTTAGAGAAGGATAAAAAGTGGTGAAGAATATGTGATGCTTATGATAGTACATAAGCACCAACGAATGATTTCTGTGTGGAACATCTCGGTAGTAACTTCACGTCTTACCTAATTGAGTAAACGCATCTTTCAGTGATAATATTATTATATTTTTACCCGTGTGCTTATACTAATAGTTACTGGTATAGTACCAGCTGCAACCTTTATATCCATTAGAATTACATGCATGTTCTATTTGCCTGTGATTGTTCCTCTGGTGTTTCTCACTAAATATTTTTACTGGAGAAAACAAATAAGGTTAGGACGAATAAGCTTCAGCACTAAATTTTACTTCAGTACTTACTGTCCCAGTACAAGTACTATGTAGTGCTACATACATGTATGTTTGCAGTCAGATACTCAAATATTAATCGATCGATCTTTTGACACGTTAAAAAGTTTAAGCATAACGCTACATCAACATACACAGGCAATTCATGGTAGATATTACCCCTAGAACGTGGTAGGCGGCAATGGTGGGATTCTTGTGATAATTGCTAGTCTATTTCTTTATCTTTGATTCTGATCCGGACGTTCCCAGAGATGTTGAGTGTTTTAAAGTAAAGCAATAAGCTTAGGGTGCAGGATGTATCACCCTTTCCTGTGTCCTCTGATAACTTATTCTAGGTAAAAGCTCGACAATACAACCAGAGTTATTGATGACGATCTTTATTTTAGCTTTATGGTTCAAAAATTGTCTTATCCTTTGAATTTTGCTAAAGACTTCTGGAAGACATGAATTTAGTATTGAAATTCTAAAGACTATTTTCGATTCCTCTCCTACCTCTGTGACATGCTTAACACTGGTTGCGCTAATTTTGGGCTCTGCTGCTTCTCTTGCGTCGATAACAGCCTCTTTCATAAGTCTGTAGATTGTTCTCAGTATCCAATGGTTCTGTAGTGAAGATGATTGAGATGTAATAGTTCAGACTATTTAATTCTGCGTACTTACGTTTGTAGAAAGAGGGCATAATCCAAAAATATCTATACCCCCATCAGCTCATACTACTTTGATCTGATATCTAAAAAGGTACCAGAGCATCAGCGGTTTTGCTTAAAATACAGTCGGAGTGAGCCTTAACAATCTTTCTGACAGATCCACGAGGATATGAGTTTCGACTAGTCGCCATTTGAGTACGAAGTGGTACACTAACTAACTAATGCAATGCAGTTTTGTCAATTGATTATTGGTGTTTTTATCCTTCGTCTCTTTGTCCCCGGTCATGTTTAGTTACATGTACATGTACTAGATATTATCGTTAAACTCAACCTTCTTACTAATCGTCGGCAGCGTCTATAACGATGCCGAGAAAGAGTCCCTTCCACGTTCATTTAATTAATTCAAAATAAGGAAAATTTTTGCATTCTTCGAGAAACACGCACACAACCAATTGCCTTGAATTTAGATTGACACGAATACTAATGTACATGGTCCTAGGATGTTAATCGATACGATATCCGTAGATTTTGCCTTATCCGTATTTTATCGTATCCGTAGTTGCTATATCTGTTATCGTATTCGTAGACTTTGGACGGATATCGAATCCGTAGTGAATCGCTAGGGAGAAATACGCAAATCAGGGATATTCGTAACAATTTAACTGGACATGAATTCGTCAGAACTCTTTTACCTAGAAATCCTTTAAAATTCATGTTTCATGTACTTACGTTAATTTATATTGTCAGATAAATAGCTTTATTTCGCTCTTGACTCCAACTTTAGGGCGTTTAATTGTATTATCCCTTTAGAAGCTGCGATGTCGATTATATCAGTACGCATGTCTGTGTCTGCCTGGCGCATCTCTTGCTGGTATCCAAGCAAAAATAAAAAAGGCAGATATAGGACCTAACTTCTGTCTGGTGGCAAAGTCATGCTCCCTCTACTTGTTGTGAACTAGGTATGCCATTTCCCAAGAAGCCTCCCGAGGAGCTTCGACTCCCTCGCCGTAATCTTGGGTATCTTATTCAATGCCAAACCAGTCACGGGGACTTTCGCGCATATCATGATAGATTCTATCTCAAAGATGCTGTTACGGGACTAGCCCGTGTTTAGTAAGATACTGGCTACCCCAGTACTACAAGGATCCCGCCTGCTCGATCTGATATATTATTAAGCGAGATAAAAAGAGAGCTGAAAGGGGTCAACTAGGATAA
>JAKRRZ010000020.1:0-46917 GCA_022627015.2 Podosphaera aphanis
AATCCCTGTCAGAATGTCTGAAAACCTTATCTCAGAAAAGATGCTACCTAACTAGGCTTAAAGGATCCGATTTCGCCCCACAAATTGGATCCACTGGTGAAAACTTACCCTGGGGGTAGAGTACTTTAATCAAGCTAGTATAGGATTAGTGAAACCTTATTTCACTCCAAAAGACGCTAACAAGCCCTGGAAACCCCTCATTTTTCGACCAACTCACGTTCGTTAGCCTTGGGGTATAGTATTGAGCAGAAAATAGTTGGTTTTCATCTTCCGTCACTACACCGATGCATGTAGTAGTTCAGATATCATTTCCTACTGTGCTCAATTATAAGATGCTTCGACATTTGTTCGATCGTCTCCCATTCTAGGTTAGTTACTATCTACGATATTGGAGACAACATGTATCCATCAACTTCATCCAAAAACTCAGAGGAGAATCATGAATCCGCGGAGTCATCAAGTTATAGGGTTCGTCATCAAATTCTGTCGCGACACCGAATAGTCGTCTTCCAAACTCATAAAGTGATGGGACTTTCACTTCAAGCAATCGCAAATTGACTTGGCTCCTCCACAAGATGATTACAGCACTGTTTTCAGGCCACTTTCTCTTACTACGCAGCATTCATTGACGTCGATAAACACGGACCTCATGCTGCAGTTCTCAAGATAGACAATGTACGTCTTGGGGATATCAATTTACCTGTTTTCAAGAATGGAACTGGGGAGAGGAAGTCACCAGGACAGCACTATTACGATAATGAGACAGAAGTTAGATCCCCCCGCTTAAGCTATTGTTGAGCCCCGCGATGAAGAAAGGGAAGATATAGGGAGGTACATGTACATTCGGCTCTGGATACAACTATGTTAAACGTCTATACAATATTATCCAGCTCCCACCTGCCATTCTCAAATAGCAGCTACTATTGGACTTTCGCGAGAGTCGCTTTCTGAAGCAAAAGCCGCTCCTAGGCTCCTATTTAGTCCTTCGATCAGGTCATATAGTTATCGCTCTTCTGTAATTTCCAACGTCTTGAATAAAGCCTTGAATAAGGTCTTTTGTCTTGTTTAATCGCCGCTATCTTTTACAGTGTTTGAGCGAGACGCTTGGTGGGGTTCATCTAGTGACTGAAGGATCAGTATTCCATCAAAATCATCTCACAATCTTTGAACCAACTTGAACTTTTTTTAGCTGTGTGAATCGGAGAATAGTTCTCGAGGGTATGAGATCTAGTCAGAACATCTCCAGCAAGTCGTCGTCGAGTACTTTCCCAGTCGCTCCTAGGTTTTGTGAAAAATATTAATTCAACCTAGATGGCTCATTAGATTACCGAAAATCAACCTCTTTGGACGCTCAAGGCCATCAAAAACGGCCAGAGTCTCAGAAAAGCTGCTTCTATATAAGACACATCACGAGCAGCGTTTCAAAATTACACGAAGGGTCATCAAGCTATTAATCTGGCTTGTTCTGATCTTTACAAGTTCTCTCCAATCCAGCAAAGTCATCTGACTGTATTCAGACGCAATAACCCCTCCCCCCAAACCACAAATTCGTAAGGATCTGGTTGAGCGGCTCAAGTTAACTCCAAGCCTGGTAGAAATAACTGAATCCAGTCTTCTAGTAAGTGAAGTCCTTCAATCAAATGCTAGAAAACCAGAGCAATCAATTCTTCGCCGCTTGACATCATGATAAGCATTGAAATTGATACCTGAAGCTGAACAATATTCTCGGACAATGCTATGTTAAACCAATTAATTATTCATGTAAAGATTGACGGGAAAAATCTATCCTTAGTAGATCAATCTAGTATAGGTATGGATTGAAAATTTTTATACTGATAATGGGGACCCTAATAATAATTCTCTTCTTACATTTTAGAGAACAGAAGACAAACTAGGTCCCGCTAACAAGAAATTTGTAGTTTTTTAATTTGATTGAGCTATGAATGTGCGTTTATCTGACTCCATTTTCCTTACTTACCAACTTCAGCTGTGTCAGCCTTTGGAATAGTTACGAAGAAAGGAACCACGGCACTATTGATTTTCCGAAGCACCTAGGGAGCTGTTAGATATTGAAAGAAATCTATATGTTATACGCAATATTCAGAACAAAGTGACCTTTGCATGGGTTCGCTTTAACCACACGCATCTCTAAGATTTAGTATGACTAGACTGACCGTAGCAAAAGCTCCCTCAGGAATATTACCATTCCATCTATCTTCTACGCCGGTAATCTTGGTGTCATCGACGTCGGTATAAACTTTGACTACGCTGCTGATTATCTGCTCTTTGCCGATAAATTTGATTTTATAGCGAGATTTCAAGTCAAGTGTGATTGGATTCGTAGACGTAACTTGAGAGTGTAACGTTTCAATCTCAGAAAAAGCAGCCTTAAGGCCATACCATTGAGCTTCGTACTGTTTTCGGCCCTGGGCTTTAGTTAAAGGATCGTTGAATGTGGCATCTTCAGCCCATAATTGAAGCTTCGTAGGAGTAGGTTTGCCTTTGAAGAGCTGACAGCTAACGTCAATGTATTTGTAACGGAAAGATGCTGGGATGAATAAATGCCCACGTCTAAGACCCCTCCCACTAATATCTTTTGGCGAGGGCTGAGTTCTATTCCTTCTACAGTTTTGATATCGGTCGTTTCGATGCTCAAATCTTCAGCTCTGGCTACGGAGCTCATAGTTGATATTTTCGGGGATATAGCTACTCGAGATAGCCGATCTGTTGGTAATCGAAAATAATCATAAATCTTATTAGAAGCCGGAATCAGAGCAGTACGAGATTTAAGAATTGAAAGATTCATTAAAGTTATGGGACTGAGACGAAGTTCGAAGTTAAATATGTCCAGAGATCACTAGTAAGTTGTGGACGTGGACGTGGACGTGATTCTATCTATGACGTTACCACCTAATTAAGACTTTGATGGTTGTGGTTTCTCAAACTTTCAGCCCGCTGACAACTTGTGCTATGTGTTTGTACATGCACGTCTCTTTCACACAATTGATTACCTACGTGACTAATTAGAAGTTACGTTCTGGCTGGCAAAGCCAAATTTACGTGGGAGGTTTTTATTTTTTTTTTAAATCAATCTTGTGTATGCAGCCTGAAGCTATGACACGAATGGTTACGGAAGGTGTGTGTCTCATAGAATGACTCATTTGGACGTTTTGGGAACACTCATACTCAGATTTCATTTGCAGATACCCCTACGAGGATAACATCTTGTGACATGTAACCTCTTCCGTGAATACCCACCGCAGGGAAAAGCGGGAAAAACCAATGGTTATCTGAATATGCTTTCATCAAGCTATGAGAAAAATACCACCGCGAGTAAGTATGGTTAACGGTTCTTGTTGGATTCGAACCAGCTTTTTCTTGCCTCGAGTGGGCCATGTGTCCAAGCTGCCCAGAGTCTACTTGGGAGAACGGTCAGGACGGTGTACCACTGCACTATCCAACCCATTTTTTACTACATGTCGTGCCTGTTGTGGAAAAAATTTGGTCATGATTACCTCTATCTGTGATGTAGTACTAGTTAAACCAAAGCCAACCAACTAGAATTGCAAATTCTGGATCATTGAGTATGATTTATTGGTTTGAAGAGATTGAGTTACAAATCGCACTTGGGACCGTCCCTTTAACTCATCTATGGTAAGTGGCGTGTTGCCATCTGTGAAGGGGCGAAGCACCAAATCGATAAATAAGAAAGTATGATGGGCCAAATACTGTCTATTTTCTTATCGACTTTCGAAAGTAAGTCTAGTAGAGGAACTGCCCATGTAACTATCTCTGTTCCTCCCTCCCACTACATGTTCATCATGCCGAAGATACAACTAGAAAACCATCTGCGTATACATATTACATGTAGAAATTATGACTATATATTTGAGTGTGAAGGCTGGAGAGTTTCATCCGAGACTGAACTTAGTACAATGTTTCCAATGTTTCGGTTATCCCTAAACACGCGAAAGGCGCGGCCAGTAACACCATCCACGGGTCTAGAATATGATGGCTCATTCCATCCAGCCCTTCTCGAATATCGAACATTTGTGGGTCCATCTCAATACTTTTGCTATCGTATGTCCTTTTCAAAATTACGGTTATTCGTCGCTACGGCTTGTTATACCGTCGTCACATATGCAGTGTGCCTCAAGTTAAGATTCCTCTTCAAGCTTGTGGCTGTACAATATGGTCTCAAATACTCCAGGGGATGGTGCAAGATGCTGTGTTCATGTGGGTATGAAACGGTGAGATTCCTGAAGAAATTTTCTTCAGTCTGAAAATTGTGTGTTAATTGGAGCTGTTTCAAACCATTACACAATTATATAGAGAGAATTTTATCGTCTTAATAAATTTCCAGGTACGCGTAAGATACTGCGCTAGAGAACCAGATATCCATTCAAAAACTTCCAAGCTATGCAGCCGTCTGAACGCCCTTAATACTCCTTGAAAGTTCCTCACCGGGAACCAAAATCCCAACTTTTAGAGGAATTGTAGTTTGCGCTCTCAGCCGCGAAAACTAACCTCATGTCTCTACACCGATGTCTAAGTATGGCCATTAACACATTTTATACTCACAGCTTCCTTGGACTTTGCGATTGATATCATCAGTAACGAGCCTGTAACTTATTTTTATGTCCAAATCGCGTCGATTCTTGTCGTTCGGCTTGTTCTGCAGTATCCCTTGAATTTGCTCTCCTTGTTGTACCGTTAAGACATCTTTCAAATAGAAGACTGTCTGTTTCCAGTGGGTATACTTAGTGTGAGGTCCAGTGCTGAAACGGATAGGTTTATGACAAGCTGTGAAGTCAATATCAAACCACGCAATCAAAGCATGTACGAAATCGTCACGACGGCAATCTAGTACGAATGGTGATGAAAATGCCAGATCAGCAGTAGTGCAGGTGTATAAATCAAGCGTGAGGACTGGGGTGGGATCCGTAACAACTGCTTTTATTTCGACGGTGTCGACAAGAGGCTCTGTGAGGGCTGTTTGCTTGAGGGGCGAGTAATTAAAGCCATAGACATTATCCCAGACTGAAATATTTTAGCTTACGGCCTGAATTTGAGTAAAATGACTTACATCCAATTTTTTCATCTTTGTATTCTCCGTCTTCAATCCCACCCATGAATATCGTTGCCTTGTCGGGAAATATCAGGCCTTTCGGTGCAAGATATTTATCTCTTGCGTAAAGCACAGTATCAAGCATAGACTCATATAGCAGGAAATAGCCCATCCACTCTGAGATTATAATATCGACTTTGTCAAATGGCATCTCTACTTCCTCCATTTTTCCTTGAAGAAGAGTAATTTTATCGGACATTTCATTAACCTCAACAATCTCTCGTGCTTTCTCTATAATAGTAGACATGTCGACCCCAACAACATGTTTAGCTCCTGCGCGAACAGCAAACCTGGGATAATTAAGAAAATAAGACTACGAGGAAGTTTGAACTAACATGGAGAGGATTGCAGTACCGCAGCCAACATCGAGAACAATTTTGTCCTTGAACAAATGCTTATTTTGTACGATAGCGTTCATGTAAGATCTGGTTCGCACCTCATCTTTCTATAAATGTAATATTAGCGGACGCGAGGGAAGTGAGAATTGTGCTCCTGATACCAGCATTTCTTCATGTATGCCTGTAAATTATTTAGCAAGCTTGTTGTGCAAGTCTTATCAACTCAGACGTACCATGGTGGTTATAGCTGTAAGCTTGTTAGATAAAATTATCAATTTCAGGTTTACAACGAACCTATTAAAGTAGCGAACTTCTGAATGCTCCATTCCTTGCATCTGCTCATCTGCCATTGTCGACTGAGACTGAGATAGACTCAAATTTTAGCTAGGATTGGGCGAGTTTTTGCAAAATCTGTGGTGGTGGGTGAGGAATTTTATATATCAACAGTGGGACGAAGAATTTGACGCCAGATCCGAGGCAAGGGTCCGACCTCGGATCTCGCGTTTTTAGATGTTAAGTGGGGTCTTGAAAACGCCCCGTAATCACGATTGCAACATCTGCGATCACGCGTAGTGGCGTCAAATATTTCCAAGCGGAAAGTTTTGATGAGAGTACTTTTAATTACTGTCAAACCTCGCTATAAGGATAGTGGGTCGACCCTAGTTTACGAGCTCCTATTGGTTACCTGCATCGAAGCCTCCAATCACAGGCCTTAATTTGGGGTTGACCCACTATCCTTATAGCAAGGTTTGACAGTAGGTGATTACTTAACAGACATTTCACCTACAAAGACTTTAACATAGTTATTCATGTGATTCTGCCACAACTAGACCTAAGGTGTCTTCAGGTATTAACGTACATTATCAGTGAGCTGGTCAATATTTATGGACATTACCTCATATCACTGGCCTGGACAAAAAGCCTTGGCACATTTACACCTAACGATATCGAATTATTTTCATGACTACCTAATAAAAAATATCCAAGTGTTGTTCGATTGCTGTGAAAGATGACCCTTCTTTTTTCTGTAAGCGCGTTTAGACGTTGTGCGCAGAGACTATCGAGCAGTTTACTGATGTAAGGAAATGCCAAGAAGTATTGACCAGCTTAGTGGTTTGGCCAGCTCAGTGATATTATAGTTACCTTAAATGGATTTTAGTTTATTACGCCTGTCTTAAAAATCTTACCAGAACTGACCAACCTGAACCTGAAAGCCGCGAGTTGAACTACGTGTATATGTAGCTGAACTTCTAGATTCTCACATGAATTGATATGGAACAGATGGGTTCTACTAACCTTTCAGGTCGATTATTACTACTAAACACCTAGTCAAGAATATGTCCAAAAACCATCAATAATTTAAGGAGTAGATGCCTGCGCCGAAGGCTGGTTATAAACCTGTTACAAGGGTCTTCAATAGCTGTCAATATCACTGGAATGCTACGGCAGTTCTCTACTTGCTAAATTTCTTTCAAATGAGTTTGGCTGCCTGCCTTGATTATCACGAACTTCTCAACGTATTAGAAGTTTCCACGTTCAGCTTGAGAATTGGAACGCTTGTTAAGTAGAAAGATTTTGGCGTTGAATTCTGGAATATCCGGATCTTATGATGCACTCGTTTCAAAAATTGATCGAATTCGTCCCTATCGGCTCTTGTCATTAATTTGTCTGATGAAGTTGACCCACTCATTAAATGGCGGCAATTCTCGCTTCTTTAAGTGTCGCTGGCAACTCTTACTTAGCTTTCTTGGTTTGTCACGAGAGAAAATTTCAATCGTATGGTTTGAAAAGAATTTAGACCGGAGTAAAGTATTTGGATCAATTTAAAGCTAAGATCTACATATTGTCAGAGGAAAAAGATCCAGGATGTATAATTAGGATTTAATTACTTCAAAAACAAAAAGGATTAATAAACACTGTGGATGAAGACAGAGATTCGGGTTGGACTAAGGGATATCAGTGGCCAAACAGGCGCCTGTCCAAATGGTTTGGTCCTAGCACACAAAAAATAAGCGACAAAGGTTTAAAACTCGGATCATGTGATCGTAGATATTGAGATAACGTGTCAAGATTAAACGATGATGTAAGGATGAGAATAATGATATAAAAGTAACATAAGTAGAAAATGTCTATCAACAGAATAACAAAGATTAATATCTTTGTGCGGTGTCGGATGGTGTAGTGGTATACCATCCAGGCCGGTCTTCCAAGTAGGGTTTGGGTAGCCTGAACATCTACTCCACTCGAGACAGAAGATCGCTGGTTCGACTCCAGCAGACCTTAACTTACTGAGGGAAGCTACGGTGATGATGGTGGCATGTCTGGATAACTCAAGGTTTTTTGAGAGGTTTCCCTTGAGTGAGTTTCACGGATGGTATAGTTCGGTAGGGGTGAAGAAAAAGCCGCCTGCCACAACCGTAGTGATTCTTGCAAATGATATACGAGGCATGATTGAGGTTCTACGGTCGACGGTAAGGTTATGATATCACGTTGGCTACAGGGTGTCTTGGGATTCAGACTATATCTTGTATATAGCCAAATCTTTAGACGTTCTGTAACTCCCCCTCCTAAACCTCCAGGTAGCTTATACTTAAATACATACCCTTTACTCCCTAAGCCCCTTTTCCAAATTCCGACAAAGTAATCATACACAACGAAATTAGTAATACATGTACTAGTAGTGTTTAGGGTTTATGCTGAGTTATACACGATGAACAATTTAGACATAACTTCGCTCCCGACACACCTAGTCCAAGGATCCTCATGATGTTCATCACGACTAATCGGCGGGTATCGTCTACCCCCCTCCTGTTAGGAGGGGGGCGCAGCAAAATGCAACAGCTCGGCAAAATGCGACACTTTTCCACACCAGAAATCGCCAGAATCCATCGATTTCAACGGCGCACAACTCAACAACGCCTCGATGGAATTATTCTAAAAAAAATACTTACAGAGAACCACTCATGATACTTAAGTTTGTGGTATTTATTCTGTTCCTCCTCCCATTCCGAGCTGAAAACCTCATTCTGCCCTCTTGGCGCCCCTAAACACCCTCGTATGCCTGTTGGAGTTTCGCCTAGTGATTGGACGGAAGATTTTTCGATGACTTTCGCTAAATTGAGAGCAGAAAAAAAGACGCTATCTGAAACTTTGTGAAGAATTCTACGCAAATTCTAAATTAAAGATGAATCCATCGAGGCATTGTTGAGTTGTGCGCCGTTGAAATCGATGGATTCTGGCGATTTTTGGTGTGGAAAAGTGTCGCATTTTGCCGAGCTGTTGCATTTTGCTGCGCCCCCCTCCTAACAGGAGGGGGGTAGACGATACCCGCCGATTATATCATCATTGTATCTAACCGAAGTCGACACCTGCGTGGGCCAAAAGGCGCCAGATCGGGTATAAGAAATCAAAAAAAACAAAAAAATAAATATCTTTGTGCGTACCAAGGCGCACTAGATGACTCAGCGATTCCTGACATAACGTCCCTCCTTAATCCACACCCGTCAGCCGGCAGGCAAAGTCGAACTCTTCACCTTTACGCGGTGCCAGCTGTAAACGCTCAGGACGTTTGCTGCATTTCTGAGATAGCCAAGGAGAGTCGCAACCAGAACGAAGATGCCCAGAAAAGTCTCCTCTTCGTCGAAT
This sequence comes from Podosphaera aphanis, assembly GCA_022627015.2. Taxonomy (NCBI): domain Eukaryota; kingdom Fungi; phylum Ascomycota; class Leotiomycetes; order Helotiales; family Erysiphaceae; genus Podosphaera; species Podosphaera aphanis. Next base: position 9,112 of record JAKRRZ010000020.1, read on the forward strand.
CCTCTCTTATCCCATCCTTCTCCGCGAGTTCTGTTCTGATCAGTACCCTTTTCTCTGCCGCCAACACTTGCTTTACCCAAGTTTCACATTGATAAGCCTTTTACGCAAGGATACGATCTTCTGTCTAGCGCCTTCCCGGACTCCATATATACGCCATTAGTGCTATGTGCACCCGTAGGAGGAATAAGCTGACGAGCACAAATTTGGAGAAACATCAAGCTTTAATCTGCTCAGGAAAGCTAGGATTCAAGGGGGGATTTCCTAGGGAAGGAAGGAGTGGGTGGAACAAATAAGGGAAAGGAATGAGCTGGTTTTACGGAGACTTTGGATTGAACACCATGATGAATTAATGGCTTTGAGGGGTATACTATGGGCATTCTGAGGGTTGATGGGGGTCAGATTGAGAGAAGATGGCTGGCTGACCATCAGCTACGAGTGCTCCTAGGGCAGCTATGTGAATGCGTTCTAGTCACTCTGTAAATCTTGTCTCAAGCAGCAGTGTCTTTACGGACTGTCCTTTGTCCAAATAGGGAATTTAGGGTCCATGCTTTGTATGCGACTCATCTAACGTTAAATATAGACAATAACAACACCCGTCAGCCGATAAAGTTGGCCGATAAGACCCATTTTTTTCCCAGCTAAGTAAGATGCACCATACTATACGAGACCAAGGCTTCTGATATCCTCCATAAAAACGTATTGTAAGGAGAAAGATCGGAGCGGCGAGTCGTCAAAATATCTGTGTAAGTGGAGCAGCATAGTGTTTGAGATAAGTGAGCCTAGTATAGAATAGGTGAGATGACAAAGGGAGAGATTCCTCCAGAGATATTCAGCAATGTGATTGACTGAAGAATTCCGAAGAAGAGAGCTCGTTATATACAGGAGTGTAACCCTTATGAGACTTTAATTAGGATTATTCGCGATAGACATTGATGTCCCAATATAACAGTATTAACATAGTATGAGTAAGTCCTAATCCTGTATGTTTCCCCCAGAATACTTAGGTGTAAGACGCTCATATGCGTAACTGTTAGCGCGTACCATTCATAATTATAGATGTTATAAATAGGCATTAAGTGGGAACTCTAAATATAACATATGAAATGATGAATATCACGTGACAATGTACGTGTCGGTGTGAGACGCGCATCGCGTGGGACGCTGGACTGTTAATTTTACAACAAAACGTACGCGAAAATCACATTTTAGAAAAAATCCGACAGCACGTAGAATTCTACTTAGGGTTTCATAGGGTGTAATAGTTATGGAGACTATTGAGGCGCTAAGCTTGTGAAGAAAAAAATTTGGGCGTCTACGACCATTCCCAGTGCCGTTCATCAATCTTCCTAATATTGAAGATTTTTGAATCAGCCAATTTCTATGAACATATATGGCAAATGAGTGAGCCGAATATGTCACAGTGACTCATATCCTTCGGAATCCATCGTCTCACTTTCTGCTTGTGAAATAATTTCGCTACCTGCACGTGAAGCTCCTTGACTAACCGTACTACTTTCTGAGTCTTTTTTCCCTGTTAGTTTGTCAATATCGGCAAATAAGCCATTTATAGCATCGTAATTGATTTTTTTAGAGAAACTACGCTGCTTCAGAACAGATATAGCTGCTTCAGCAGGACTATTTGCAGCCTCTGTCTGGCCTTCTCCCATCCTGGGCTTTTTTTGACGATTTCTTTTAGCTTTCTGGGGACCGTGAGTTGCCTGCTTCTTATTCCATTCCTTGAGCTGCTGTTTTCGAAGCCAGTCTTTGTTGGCATTAATCCATACCTTCTCCTTCATAGCAACATCAGCCGGTGAAAGAAGGCAATTCTGTACTTCAGGATCATCGGCAAATTCATCCTCCCCTACATGTACATCCATGCTGACTTCTTTCTGTGGGTTTGTTTTTTCAGCTAGGAGGACATGAGCTGCTGCTAGTCGTCTAGCCTTAGCGTACTGAGTTGCATGTGTAATTGTGTTAGGATCGTTAATCATTTCTGTTATCTCTTCTTCCATACTCATTTCAGTTGCCGCCCACTCTGGAGGCACGTGGACAGCTTGATTTTTTGTTCTAGGCCGTCCTCGTTTTGGTGCGTTTTTTGGCTTTGTAGTGGATTTATCGCCATCTTCTCCCCCCTCCTCATCACCTTCGTCATCGTCATCATCGTCATCATCATCATCATCATCATCATCATCATCATAGCCTTCCCCTAACTCCTCATCGTCTTCTTCGGGCAGAGTTCCTACGTCCCCAAATTCTTTGACTAATTGTTCAAACGATGTAGTATTCTGGTCGTCGTTGGTGTCAGCAATAATCTGGGGATCGATTGGAATGTCATCCAATTGCGTAGGCGGGGGCGTAAGGGCGAAATCATTTGCGTTGAGATGGAGATCGCTCGCCGAGACGAGAGCGGCCGCTATAGCACGTTCCCGTTCGGTATGATCAAAATTTGACTCCGAATTTGGATTCATGTCATTAGAAATCTCGTTATTTTCTTCATTTTCTTCGTCAGAGAGATACTCGATCTGACGTTTGCGCTTGCGACGCTTCTTGTTCTTTTGGAACTCCTCTGTTTTTTCATAGAAGGAAGGTGGATCGTGAGCGGACTCTAAGAATTCATTGTTGACAAATTCATCAACTGTGAGAGAGCTGGTAGGAGTCAATTTGAATTCTTCGAGACGCTTCTGTATGGTGGCAGTTGTGACTTTCACGACATAGACTACTTCCGTAACAGTGCGCCGAAAGTTATTCATCCGCGCTGCAAGTATCAAGCAAGCCCCACAAACTCCAGAAGGCCGTCTTCCCATAAGCATCCAGTCTAGACTCATTCTTTGAGCCATTCTGATGGCATCATCAGCAACTTTATTAGTAAATGTGTCGAAGTCCAGAAGAGAAGCAAAGCGCCAAATTAAGTCTTCGGGTAAGATGGGCATTATTCCATCTTTTGCGATAGTAATTGCGCGATGTAGAGCTTTAAAAGTGCGACCAAGCTTAAATACATTGACCTGAAAAGTTAGTAGGGAACTAGTAGTGATTAGAGAGAGGGCTTAACTTGAATTTTATCAGCGAAGTCAATCAACATAACTCGACATCTTTCGGCTTTGCGGCACGCGCTATACAAACAAACAGCAGCAACCATATCCATACGACGGCCTTGAATAAAGTTATTCATAGCGGCAAGCTTGAATATTTGGGTACCAACAGTTCTAGTATGTTCAGCCACACCAAGTTGAAGGCCTAACCCCTCGATGATCCGACGACCTACAAAGATTAGATTCTTTCTCATCAGTTAATTTTTTCGTACCTTCGTTAATCGTGCTTTCTCGGTCTTCAGAGCCGCCTGCTCGTCTAAAAGCAGAGCCCATACTTCGCGCGGTTCCTTGATCTGCACCCACATAGCTTCCCTGCACTACGGCAGCTCCGCTGGAACTCTCTCCAAATGTTATTTCTGATACAATGTTCGAGTCATCCATTACAAGGCCACAGCTATGGCAAATACCCTCAATCACATCTGGAGTTGTGCAGCTTGGGTTCTTGCATGTTTGTTTGCTGGTTTTAGTCCCAGCTCTAATGGCGCCTGTCACTGCCTGGCGTTGTAGGGAGACTGGAGGTGCAACGATAGGCCTTCTGTCCCTGATAGGGTTTGGCCTTCTACCAGAAGGTAGTCTTGAAGGGGCCAACATTTTTAACAACCAAAATCGAAAAGCTCTTTATCTACTCAGGTATTAACATGGAATTTCTAGGTAGGTTGTTTGCGAGTTTGGTGTTACAATAGTTCAAAGAGAGATATTTGATAAATGATTAAGAGTGGTGGCTGATGATCGAAATTTTTAATGGTCAAACGGTTATCTTCGAATTTGACGTCCACGGGTGCTAGTACTAACAGCACCATAGCCGAGGAATACTCGAGCAAGCACTCGTACGTTATTCAACAATTCACCCACCGCGCAAACACTTCTTCGATTTAGATGTCATTATCTCCGGAAGCCTAGTTTTATTGAATTGCATAATGTGATTATTATGTTACTGACTTTGGTTGGAATATTTTTTCATACAAATTAGAGTAGTGGGTAAGAGGTATATCTACTATATCTAAAATATCCATCAATTTTGATGTGCCTTGAAACGGCACGAGTGGAATCAGGCGTCTAATTAGAATAATTCAGTAAACTAGATAAGATAGGATGAGTCACCCTCTGGAAGCGGTCACCTCCATAGAAACAACTATACATTTTAAGACAACTTAAAATTCAACCGACATCGAGAAATTGAGTCCTGATATACTCCACCCCCTCGAAATTTGATTCTGCTAGGCAAATTTGATCACGTGATAATTTGACGAAAATGGTAAGTAACATAATTAATGTGCTATGGTTGGCTGGCAAAGTCGAACCCTTCACCTTCATGCAGGACCGGCTGTAAACGCCCAGTATGTTCAAATATCTGGAATAGCCAAGAAGAATCGCAACTCATTCCAAGTTGGAGGCCCGCAAGGTAAACTCGGTCGATGGTTCCTCAGCCTGTCAATAATTCTCTTCGACAAGACCCGGACCCAACAAACCCCAAGTCCCTCACGCCCAGCTATCTTTTCAACTCGAGCCCCATTCCTCCAGAGATCAACTAGAAAAAATAGTACGATCGTCTTCCTGGATAAACACCCGTCTACACGCTCCCCATGTTATGGACACTCGACGGAGGATTTAAGTCGTGGAGGACAAATTTGGGAAGGGAGACGTATCATACGGTTTCACTTTTAGGAAGATGTCTGGAGGAATCTATATAAGAAAAGGGTGGACGGGTATTGAGATGCGGGAGAAGGAGAGGATTACGGGGAGTGAATCCTGAGGAAATTTGACTGGGATGCGTTTTGCGTGTGCCGGAGCAGCGTTTGAGAAAGCGCCGCCGTCACTCTAAATACCAGCTAAAATCCGATGTTCCTAATCCGCCCTGTGCTCTAGGCTGTCGGCGCTCCTTCAGCTGGTAAGAGTACATTCATGGAACGGCACCACCTCGGTTGATCGGTTATTTTTGCGTTTTTCCCGGTCGGAGAGTCACATCTGGGCTAGCTGTCGGGGAGGGCAGCTGGTAAATTGAGAAACCACGAGATCAGTGACCCGGGATAGATGGTCGAAAGATGGAATTGGCTCGGGGGAATCTTATGGGGTGTGGGTGGGGAAGGAACATCTACTTGGTTGGAATCTTTCGGGAGACTGACGCGTGGGGTAGCTCTAGATAGGCTGAGCTAACCGGTATATGATCCTTAGGGTTGGGTGCTGTGCGCCGGCACGACGTAATAAGTAATCAAAAAAAAAGAGTGTTATGGTTGTTAAGCAACTGAGCTACTAACTTGTCATTTACTTGTAAGTATCTGGATTTTGAGAGTTTTGAAGCTTTATATCATTTCAGGTTAATTTTGAGATGCCAAAAATATTAGTATACAAAGATACCTCAACGTAGTTTACTATCTTCAACCACAATTTATATATCCATATCATTCAATTATTCCGCTTCACCCGCAGGAGAGTTGCTGCCGAATTAGCAACTGTGAGCTATTTGGGCAACGACATTGAGGGAGACTCATGCTCATTTTGGACACAGGGAGTGCAAAGCCGGGTCGGATAGTGGTGTGGTACACCGTCCGGGCCATTCTCCCAAGTAGAGTCTGGTTAGCCGAGGCACATGCCCCACTTGAGACAGCAGAAAGCTGGTTCGAATCCAGCAAGATCTTCACACCACATTTCTCGCCTGGTCATGTGTGCAACGATGTCGAAGGCACACAAGACAGCCGTGGATGGCTGAAATGCGTTCCTGCGGCAGACATAAACGGTTGAGGGTAGAAAAAGCTGTAAGGCCCCTGACTTCGAGCTGTGTCTTCAAATGTTGTTCGGGTGTGAGTGCCCCTCATGTCATGTTGAGACATCGCCCCATGTACCGCACCAGGGTCATTCGTGTCATAGCCAGAAGGCTGCATACACAAGAATATTTTTGAAAAAAAAAAAGAGTGCAAAGCCTAAAAATTGATCAGATATTCTTTTGCCGAAGAAGAATACGCCTAGATCGAGCCACTCATTGCTTGTCGTACGCTCTGGAATGAGCTTAGCGCTTATACCTCTTATTCTGCTACTTCTCCGGCTCCAAATTGATAACCTTTTGTGCCTTCTGGATACTAGTACAGGACTGCCGGGGTATTCAAAATAATCCTACGAGTATTTCGTGTATATTCACAGGCGTCAAATAGGTGTGTTTACGAACACGATTTTCTAGCAAGATTATTTTCAATACCCCAGTAGCCCTGTACTCTTATATGATAGATATTTTCCATGACTTTCGCTAAAGGAAGGGTACAAAGTAATGTATACTAAAATTTAATTAAGAGTTCTCTACAAGTTTAATCTTTGAGATGAATTCAGCGAGGCGCTTTTGACTCATGCGCCGATAAAGTCGGTAATATTTTCTGTAGAAAAGTGAGGAATTTTGCTGTTTCTTCCTTGCTGGATGAGCTGCCTGAGGAGGTCGAGACGCTTTATCGGAGGAGCGGGGATAAGTACGTCCCGCGACTAACGTGACTACTGCCTAATTAGGACTAGCGTATTACAGTGTATGACTACCCTTCTTGTAATCATGACTTCTACCCGACACACTTTGGTTCCAGGCTGGCAAAGTCGAACTCTTCACCTTCACGCGGTGCCAGCTGAAAACGTTCAGTACATTCGCATATCTGAGATAGCCAAGAAGAGTCGCAGTCTTTCCTTTCAGGATCCCCATTCATCCACGCGGGTCTCGGTCGGCCTCGTTTCATCATCACTGTCACGGTTCGAGTATTGATGCGTGGGCAATCATATGAGCAAAGGTAGTTTATAATTTTCTCTGTCTATCTACATAGGATCTATAGGCTAGTTATATACTTGATACATACTTTCTAGAATATTCGCCGTCGCTGGTCGTTGATGTCTAGAACATTCTAGTTATTTCCAAGCCCGTGCATCTAGTGATTCAGGGCGTGCAATTAGAGATATGCGCCAGAAGGTTAACAAGGGTGAGCCATGTCGTAAAATAAGAGTCACGTGGTGATGAATCCTGATCAATCGACAGACTGCGATAACCACCGTAGGCTACAGGGCTATTGAAGGCTTACAAGCTGTCACAATCACCATCCCCAGCACCCTTTCAACGAAGAACTCCCCCGACTGTCTTAGAGAGGTAGGGCGAAGGGCTCTACTGATCAAAATCATCTAAGTGATGGCAACATTACTTATAATAAATAGGTTGTTGGCACAAGTGGTGAGGTGCTGGTTGGGCTTTCTAGGAGCGGTAGGTTTGACTCCTCCATGGCTTATTTTTGATGATTGCGGCTGCTCGCCGAAAATAAGTACGAGAGGAATGGCAGAGGTTTTCCTACTGAGGTTTTTCCCACTGGGTTTCCCTTTAGGTTTTCCCTCGGCCCGTGGCCCTCGGGTCATGGTGAATACGTTCCTACCCATTCGACCCGATGTAACTAGCTGGCTCAAACGTAGATATTGGGAAAAGTCGAGCACCGGATGGGCACTGCTGTAGCTTGGAGGATCATGTATTCTAGATATCCTTTATACGTCCTATATCCCTACGGGATGTTGGCCTGGCCCACATCAGACGATAAATAGTACACACACACGTCAGTTCCCATCGATGGACTTTTTTTCATGGATAAGCTTACTGCGGCTCACACGACCTTTTTTCTCAACTTTCTTACGCTGCGGTTAAGGTCTATTCCTTTGCACTTTACTCTTCACCCATTGCTTGCATTCTAGTTTAAATACTGGTTAATTACTATCTCTCTTCTGAATATTTTCACTTGAAAATATCTGCATCTTTGCTTGTAACCAATTGTTTCCATGTTATCACTCAGCCGCACTATATGACCGTTCCAGATTACCATCACTACCTTGAATAAAATCTATACATTTCCTTTCTAGTCATGAAAAATATTCTTTTGAGTTCTAGAATTGATAATAAAGTTTCTGGAAGTGCTGTAGAGTCTTTTTCGAAGAGTTATAACCAAGGCGAGGGTGTAGTTGTGATGAGATGGTTCGCCAGGAAACCTGTGAATAACTTTTCATTTTCTTCGTATCGTTCTTGGGATAACTTTGCGAGTGCTCTAAGCTGTTCCAATATTTTTGAGAATCTTGTGGCTGTAGCATTGGCCTGATAAAATTCTCGGCGGAGGGTACTTGTAGCGTTTGGAGGACACGAAGAAGATGGCTCGATTCCTATTTTGGGATTATATCCATAGTTGGCAAAAATGGGGATACGCCAGTAGTTTCTGATACGACGTTATTTGCCGCGAATTCAGCCAAAGGTAGCCAGTCCACCCAGTCGTATTGATAAAAATTCATGAATGCATGTAAATAAATTTCTACACCAGCGTTAATTTTTTCGGTCTGACCGTCAGTTTCTGAGTGGAAAGGCTGACGAGGGTCGAAGTGCTATGCCGAGACGACTAGAAAGCTGTCTCCCAAATCTCCATAATTCCGAGATGAATTATGTTACGCGGTCCGATACTAAATTGTCGAGGCAGCCATGAAGAGAATATATTCAGCTCGTGAACGATATCGTGAGTTTACCTACATCAAGGCTAGTGATCGGGATAAAGTGCCTCATTTTCGTGAACCTGCACACTACAACCAGGATTTGTACGTAGAACTATGGCGTGTGCATTCTGGTAGTGGGGTTATGTAGTCAACAGAGATATCAGACCATGCTCTAAATGGTATTGGTAGACGCCGGAGGAGTCCTTGGGGTGAAAAATGGGATGGTTTGATCAGGGCGCACATTTCGCATGCTTGGATAAATTCGACATATCTTGGGATAGTCGAGGCCACCAGTACGATCTATTGACAATTTCCACTGTTTTTGTGCGTCCGAGATGGCTATTCGGTCCTGTAGAGTGAGTTGGGTAAATGATCAGGGTACGTAGGTCATCATCTGGAGGTAGAAACAAAAGGTCTCTGAAGGAAATTCTGCCTTGAATGAGTTTGCAGTTCGACATCTAAATACAAAGAAGCTTTTGAAGTTGTTTTGGCTAGGTACGAACAGCTGGATCTAGGAGGGAGGAAATCATTGTTTGCGTGGTCTCTGATTTACTGTAGGCAGTCGTTATAAGATCGTCTATTGGAACATCTGTCTTTTAAAGGACTAAGTCAATAGATATGACTTTGATATCATTTTTAGTTATGGAGTGAACTTTGTCAAAGAGATTTTTTAACGTGTATGGATCAAAGCGATGGCTATCGAGCAGTGTTTTTTCTATATTTTAGTCATTCGTCAGTAATATTTGTCGGTCGGTATTCTGGCTTTCGACTAAGCGCATCTGGCCTAGATGCTTGCGTTCCAGGTTGATACACTATCCGGAAGTTCAACTGTGGGAGGAATTCGGGCCAACGAACCTGACGTTGGCTGAGGGCTTTTGTACTCGTAAAGTATTCGAGGTTTTTCTGATCTGTTTGAAATCAAAAGGCGTGAGAGTTCCCTGCAGCTCAGGGCGTTATTCTTCGAGACACTTGATTATTGAAAGAAGTTCTTTATCGTATATCTCGTAGTTAAATTCGGCAGGAGTATGTTTTGACGAGAAATATGCGACTGACCGAAGCAGGCCGTCATCCCCTATTTGCGAAAGGGTTCCCCTCGATGCCCAGTCAGAGGCATCGCATTCAAGGATACTTTTCTTGCTGTGATCAAAGTACGCTAAAATTGGAGCGTTGGTGAATACCGACTGAAGCTTTTCAAAAGAACGTTGTTGTTCTGTACTCCGGTTCCATGGGACTCCCTTTCTTAGCAGTAGGTTTAGAAGAGTGCAAATTTTAGAAAACTCCATTATAAAACGTCGGTAGAAATTTGCAAAACCTAAAAGCTCTGGAGCTCACGAACGTTGTGCGGTGGTTCCCATCCAACTATGGCAGCGATCTTGTCTGGATTCATTTCAATGCCATTGGATGTGATGATTAGCCCCGAGTACTTAGTTCTGCCAGTTTCAAATTCGCATTTCTTGATATCATTATGTAGTCCCGCGTCTTGGAGTCTCTTAACGACCTCTCTGTCTTGTTGCCTATGTTCTTTTTTATTTCTAGAGTAGATGAGGGAGTCATCAAGATAAGCCGTACAGTATTTTTCAGGGACAGCCCATAATACATTAGTAATGTAGCTTTGGAAGATAGAGGGTGCGTTTCAAAGTCCAAAGGGCATAACCAGCGAATCATAGAGTCAGAAACGAGTGATGGACGCTGTTTTCCACTCGTGGCTCTCAGCAATACGCAATTTGTTAAACGCTGCGATGATGTCCAGTTTTGTGTCAATCTTCGCTTCAAAAAGTAAATCAAGTGTCTCGCGAACCAAGGGTAAAGGGTTTTGATAGTTATGTTGTGTCAGAACTTATGTATGGGAAGGTATTATGAGTGAGAAATCCGCAGAGAAGATGGGTAGAGGGAGAAGAGATATTGTGTTAACAAAGATATGATTGTTATAGTTATGAGCTTACGGAGGACAGGATGTTGGCCACTGAAGATGTCCTGAAGATACACAGGTGGTGAACCGATGGTGAGAACAGATATAGAGTGATGAATACTGAATGCGTATTATGATGGATGATCTGATTATCTGTCTAATGATATGATGGGAGAAAGAGATATCTTATATACATGAAGATTCGATACGTATTCCATCCCATTACTCCTGATCATGACCTCTGGAATCTTCTAGCATCTACTTATGTTCTATATAGAACAGGGTCGATGCTTCTGCTGACTTCCACGAGGTTCCATGTACTTCCATCTCTTCCAAGCACAACTATCATTACTGATACCAGCACCTCGACCGAGCTAGCACAACATCTTCTCCTGGCTTTAGATCGATCTGGTGATCTTTGGGTCAATGTGGGGGAAGCTGGTCGGCCAGTTCTGGTCTGAAAGCATCGTATAAGTCATGGAGCCACGAGGGAATCATTTTTAACAACCCTTCTTCAGTAAATTCAGGTTTCTTAGCCAAAAACTTTTCAATATATGCTTCTGTTATACGGCCAAGGTTTTTTGGGGCGGAAGTAGCACATTCGTCTATAAAGTCATGGTATTTTTCAGGGAAGTATTTTCGAATTTGACCTAAGTCTTGGGTTCCTGCTTGCTGCCCAGGTAAATGGTTGGCCATCACAGGTGTGGCTCTTGAGTTGGATGGCGACGACTTTAGGATCGATTTGTTAAGATTCATAATTATGTGGCCTGAGGCAGGAAAAGCGAGTTTCATATAACGTGTTAGGTGTTATGTATTGGGTTTCAGTTTTGGTTTACGATCAAAGCATCAGGGCGTTGGTTTGGGTCTGGGTTCAAGCTGAGATGTTTGGAAACACGCTGTCTCTCTACTGGACAAGGACAGATCGTGAATCTGGAGTCCGGCAATACTTAAGAAGCTGGATTCTGCATGTAGATACTCTCCAGTTTCGCAATTTGTATTTACCCTTGTACTTTGTACTTTGTTACTTGTTGCTTGTTCTACTTGTCAGTAGCTCTTGCGAATATCATCCACCTATTCTCTCTCTCTAACTTCGAATTCTCTCGGTGAAGCCGGTTCTTTACCCTCTCACTCCGAAGACGACAATTACCTACCCTCAAGTTGGTCTTCGTCGTAACACGATTAGTCTTGGCTGTTTTTTTCAACACACTCCTCGATATAAGGTGATCTATAGTTTAAAGCTGGAACTTGTGTAGTCTTAAGTTTCTCAATTTTTTTTTGTCTTGGGACTGGGATTAAGCAAGCGATGCTAAGTTTAAGTGCGGCGCGTAAGAAATATCTGGAAGAATTTCCGGAGGCAAGCAATGTGATTTACAGTACTCGGAATTGAATTGCATGGCCATTTTCTCCCAATTGACACGTGGGTCGTGCTTCTGTAGCTAAGGAAGACCCAAGACCAGAGGAGTTTCAGGGCTTAGGTTAGTAACATAGAAGAAAGAAAGCTCGGTGTGGTGTCTGATATGGAGGGGTGCTACGAAGTAATGAGTGACAGGGTGTTTTGTGACTCCGTCGGCAAAGATTAAGTTTCGGGGCTTTGGAAGGGGTGTAAGATGGATTCAAGAGGCGTGAGTAAATGCGAGATAAGCAAAAGCGAAGCTCGTACAGCCGCTGTCAATGAGATAGGGGGTATGAATTGGATGTTTAAGGTGCGCATGAAGTATATGGGAGGATATTACCAGCTGGTTTTTCCTACCTAATGAATTAAATTTCGACTCTTCAGGATTATTGACAATATATCTTATCCGGACTGGAATCATTTCGGGTGTATTCTTACAAGACCCCTGTTCGCGTCGATGAACTACAGGAGTTATCCATTTAAATGTTCTTCTGTTCGGGAACCAGGTCATGAAGTCGAAGCTTTTGATTGAATGTCTTTAGCCCACCCCCCTGCCCAATCTTCTTGCATTGCACGAATATTATGGAGGCTCTGTTGATAACTACTGAGCCCGCCACGATTTTGAAGGGTGCCGCGTTGGTGTTGGAAGGGTCCGTGTCTTTTTCCATGATTGTTAAACTCCCTACCAGATCCAGATCCATATCCGGGTCCGGGTCCGGGTCCGGGTCCGGGTCCGTTGTCGTAGATACTGTTACTGTATTTAGCTCCATAGTCTGGACCATAGAGTCCACTAAGTCCTGTATTTTCTGAGTATGGAGGGTTATGAATCTGTCCTCCGCGTCATAGTCCTGAGAATCCACCACGAGAGGTGTTTGGATTGCCACATCCTCGAGTAGAAGTGGCACCGAATTTTGACTTGAAATCAGCTAATTTTTAAGCCAGACAGTTATCTTTCGAGTGTCCTTTTTGCCTGCAATAGAAGCAGCAAGAATTTGCGATACACCAGGCACGATCAGAATCTGAAAGCTTGAAAAGCGTACCTCAGCCCTATGGGGCTGCATTGGATCGCCCATATTTATGGTAGCAGGTTGAGGGGTCTGTGGTTTGGGGTTATTTCTTTGGTATGGGTTATCGTGATTTTTCGCCTTCTGATGATGCTCGTACTCCTGTAAGTTTTCATAAAATCGAGCACACTTTTTGACCCATCCGTCAAAGTCGTCAACGCTCTGGGGGGAGTCAAGGGTTGCTAATTTTTGGGCTATTTCAACGGAGACATTTTTCTTCAGCGCCTTAACCTTCTGTTCTTCGGTCTTTCTACAGCGTTGGGACAGGTTTTGGAAGAGTACTATGAAATTAGGAAACGGGGTTTTCTTTTGAAATAATACATCAAGCTTGATGCCAGCATCAAGTTTGAGGTAGATTGTTTCATCCTGAGCATCTAAAGAGGTGAAAAGCTGCGCAGCCGCTTTCCAGGTCCACAATTTTGAATCGTTAGGATTTTTAACCGCCTCGTCGAATTAAATCCGATTGTTTTCATGTGCTGCACCACTAAGTAAACCAAAGATATTTGAGAGCTTGGTGCGCTCATTGCTAAAAATGCGATTATCAACAAGGAAGTGAGATAGATTTCCAATTTACATATTCCTGCTATTATTTCGTCATATCAGTTGTCTCCCCGCTGAATCTATCTGGGTCTTTTGAAATACGATGATGCGAAGTCTGGGATTTTTGTGCCGGTGCTGGTTGATGGGAGGTCGCGTACTTCATTTCCTGGAGTTGAGTTTGTACCTTAGTTAATTGGTGTTGCAAATCATTTTTATCCACCATATTTAGCTGTCTAATTTGTTCATGTAGGTCGGTATTTGTTTTTAAGACTGCACGGAGCTGGGCATTTGCACCAGCTAGCTCCTTCTTGGCTTCAGATATCGCTTCATTTTTCTTTTCAACGTTAAAGCCCAAAATCGTTAGAAACCCAATGAATGCTTTTGCAGATTGATCCTTCCGTCTGTCAGGTTCTTCGAAGAATGAAATAAGTCGCGTGGGGTCCTTAAAGAAGTCCAAAGTTTCAACAGGTTCGGCTATGATAGGAAAAGCTGCCAGGTAGGCGGCTTGTTGCTTTCCCCAGGCTTGCCTATGCTCTTCGGTGTTGAAAGGTAAAGACGCCATGAGTGTTTTGGAGCGCTACAGTAGAGGACTGGAGACTGAAGACTGAAGACTGGACAGTGCAGGTGTAGTAGGCAAGAATTTTTCTGCAATAGCAGATGAAAAGGCAATACAAACTGTCACGGAATGAAGGTTAGGGTGAGGTGAGTAAAACGTTGTATTGCGAGTATTGCGAGTATTTCATGTACGATGTAGAAGGTCTACTCTTGGGCGGATGAAACCAGGATTGTGACAATTCGGTTTTTCGCTATGAATCGCAGATGTTGCATAATAAACTAGAACATGAGCCCGGATTGATTTCAACTGAACGAATCGTCTAAGCTTGAGGGCGGATCGTGACAATTCTGCAATTTCTGTAATGATCATAGTGACGCGCGCGCTCTGGTGCTATCGGACTAGAAGCACAAGTAAATTGCCCAGTACGCCAACATGACCAGTTTTTTCCATGCTCATTGAATACAAAAATCTCGATATAAATTTTAAGCGCCAGAAGCTCAATTACAACCCCTATATCGTGGATTTTGATTTTAATGGGCGTAGAAGAAACTGAGCCTGTTTGAAAACCACAGAACCTTGAAGTAAAAGAAGGCTAAAAAGCAATAGGAAGAGTCTAGGACTTATAAAATGTAACATACTATGAATCACATTCTTGCGATAGTAAGGTCAGTAATATGGAAATACTTACATGTGAAGGATTGCGGGGTGTTTAAAATAACACCTAGGCGGCTTGGCTCACTAAGCGAGCTTCAACGTGATTAACTAACTGATGTATCCATGGCGCCATGAGCCGTTCAATACGCGCCCCCTTGGACATGATGGCTGAATTGCACGACAATGTCGAACACACTAACCACACATCGCTACATTGCTCTTGCTCGACGGGATTGCTTCAATTTGCTCCTAATTCGTGAAGAAATCGATTATCTCATAGTTTGTTGCCACGAGGCTTACAACGACCACGATGCCAGATGCCAACTGCGCCAATCCACTTCTCCTGCAGTGGGTAGGAGAGTGGCTAGAAGAAGCCAAAACGCGTAATTCTAAAGGCGTCACTACTTACAAAAGAGCTTATGATTCACTAAAGGCCAATCCTATACCTTTCTCGCATCCTTCGGAAGCCAAACAGCTCAATGGCTTCGGAGATAAGCTTTGCACTCGTTTGATACAGAAGATGGAGCAGTTCTGCGAAGAAAATAATTTGCCCAAGCCAAACAAGAAAAATGCCAGGTCTTTTAGCCGGGGAGAGTCAGGCCAAACCTCAGGTGATCTGGATGGTGAGCCCAGCGAGTTAATCGAATCACCGCCTAAAAGGCAAAGAAAAATGAAGACATATGTGCCTAAATTTCGCTCTGGAGGATATGGTCTAATTCTTGCTCTTGCTACGTTGCGCGAAGATCCTCCTGCATACATGATGAAATGCGACGCCATTGCCCTGGCTCAGCCGCTCTGTGACTCGTCATATACAGCCCCTAGCGATCCCACAAAACTATATACAGCTTGGAAGTCCATCAACACTTTGATTGATAAACAACTTGTGCATGAAAAAAAGGGAGGAACCAAAAAGTACGCATTGACAGCTCAAGGATGGGAATGTGCAAGAAGCATCCAAAAAAGTGTCGACACCACTCAAAGCTCTGGGCTAAATTTTGTGAGCGCCCAAAACGATGGCACCGACGATAATTTTACATCCGCTCCGACTATTTCTCAAATAAATAATAAAAATATGCCAAGTGAAGCCCAAGTATCAGATATTGTTCCTGCTGGAACAGAAATAAAATCCCTTTCTGATCTCCCTAAATTCATGCCGATAGTTCTACCACCAGGCTCCTTTACCGTTGAAATGGTCTTGGACACCCGAGAAATCCGCACAACTAAAGATCGAGATTATATAGAGATTGAACTCGTTAAGAAAGGAGTCAAGCCTCTCAAGCGGGTAATGGAGCTAGGTGATGCCACCTGGGTTGCGAAAGTTTCGAAGCGAAATCTAGTACCTGGACTTACCTCCGAAGAAGATGAGATTATCCTTGACTATATCGTTGAAAGAAAGAGACTCGACGATCTAATTTCTTCCATTAAAGATAAGCGCTTTCATGAACAAAAGTTTCGCTTGGGAAGATCAGGTATACAGCATGTGATATATATTATTGAAGAAATCTCTATGCAAGCAGAAGCATATCAAAAAATGGACACCGCAGTCCAATCAGCCATCGCCGGGACGCAGGTCGTCAACGGATACTTTGTAAAAAAGACTCAAAAACTTGATGAGACTATCCAATACTTGGCAAAAATGACCCAAACTCTAAGGGAAAAGTATGAGAGAGAACCTTTACACGTGATCCCGACTCGTGTCCTCACAACCACGACGTACCTACCTCTTCTTGCCCAACAAAGAGAAAAACAGCCTAACATTAAATATCACATATCGTACCCTGCCTTTTCTTGTCTCATGTCTAAGTCAGACACACTTACCCTTCGCGATTTATATCTCAAAATGTTGATGTGTATAAAGGGGGTCACGGGCGAAAAGGCATTAGAAATACAAAAGCGCTGGAAAACACCATACGACTTAGCGACAGCTTATCGTAAGATAGATGAAGGGGAGACGAGCCCTGAAGAGGCTGCGAAGAAAAAGAGTAATTTGATCTCAAGTCAAATGGGAAACTTGATTGGACGAAAAAAGATTGCGCAGGCTTTGAGCGCAACTATCTCCGATGTGTGGGGAGAATCATGAAAGGATAAAATACCTATGTTAGAAAGCGAGCAAAATGCACTTCGAAAAGCATCGCGATTCTCGTCGTATCCTGTATGAATATTCATTACTGGATCTGATGAAGTTCAAGCTATTTCTAATCAGGACCGAAAACGTGTTGGTCATCCTCTATAGGTGTACTCCGATTCCTCTGCAAAAGAAATGCTTTTACATTACGAGGTTGAAGTTCATGCAAATTAACTCATGTATGAATGTCTATATAGATAAGATATAACGTCACTGTAAACCACTGATGATTGCTTAGTTCAACTTACTGTTTTTCCACCTAGCAAACGTGGACAGTGGCCGTCTTAATAAGAAGAACTCAGGATAGATCCTTATTGGAGATAAGTTTGAATATACATGTAATTTCCCAAGAATCTACACTCTTTCACATCCCAGATGTCAACATATCGTCAACTTCTCTCGTGGATATAATTCGTTCGTCAGGTCTCTTTATATTTTCCTCAGGTGCCTTGACAATACTTAGCCGAAAAAACTGTTTTCATACTGAGTCCTCATATGATCAAGATGGTCACGACAGGTCCACAAAGTTCTGACTGAATTATCTCCTCGCATCTCGACAGTCATAAGGGTCTCTCCACTCGAATCTGAATCGTCCTCCGAACTACACGTATGTGGCAGCAGTTGCACACAATGCATACATGACCCACAGACACCCGCGATAAATCATGATCCGCTCGAGCTCCTCGATTCAATCGACGCGCAACTCGCTGGGAGTCAAAATATTGCGTGCAACACACCGTGGACTACCCGCCCCGGCAGGTCGAATGGATCGACCATGCGACGGTTGTTTATTTATTTTGTTTAATTATTTTTAAAGTTTGCCGGACATAATCTAAGATGCTGTCCCATCCCAAAGGGGACATGGTGACAACAAGACTAACTAAAAATATTGCTAAACAAGTAGATGCCACAAGGCCTTGGAAAGAATTCCTAAAGTTAAAGCGAGCGCTATATAGCAGATTCTTCACTCGATTAGATTATGCAGCACGGATAGGGCAGATTTCGGATAGAAATCTAGTCCTCTCTACAATAGAAGCAAAGCGCATAGCACCACGAGAGGTGCCAAGAAGAAAATCGAGAGGTCCCAGGCTTCGTCGAAGACCAATAGAAGCTAATCTTTCCCGCACGAGGGGACAAAAAACCAAGTGAGTAGTTGAATTTTCGGCCCCGCAGGAACAAGTATTGAGGGCATCTCCATGTTGGAATCTTTCGTGATAGGCGCGAAAGTTGCCGTGTCCAGTCCAGCATTGAATTAAATACCCAAGGAGATGGCGAGGGAGTCGAAGCTCTTCTGGGGGCTTCTTAGGAAATGGCATTCCTAACTCACAGTAGGTGGAGGGAGCATGATTCTGCCACCATTCGTTTGTCAGGTTCCATATTTGTCTTTGTGTCTTTGCTCGGATCCCGGCAAGCGATGCGCCGGGAGAGGCCGATTGTCATGCAGCTTCTCCGGCCAACTTGTCAGCCAACTCATTACCAGGGATGACAATATGGCCAGGAGACCACATTACTTGGACTTTGCCAGGAGCCGCAGATGGAAGAAATCTCCTCGGAGGCCAGCGAGATGCAAGATCCCTAAATTCCAAAATTTCTGCTTGCGAAGATTTGGAAGGAGAGATATCCAGAAGGCGTTGTGCTGCCTCCTGATTGTCTAATATAACGTGGACATTAGTTGCGAGATGAGTGATAGGGGCTGCTACAGCGGCTTTGAGCCCTGCTAGAGCACCAGTGATCTCGGAGTCATAAACCTCAAAATCAGGGCCAAGGGGCACCCTCAATTTGTTGTAAATTAGTGGGTCCATAACTGCATCAGTAACAGGGGCTAGCCTAGGACCTACTAAGTACCCCTGAAGTCGCTTTTTTACTTTTTTTATATTATTGTCTATTTGAGTCCAAGACTGTAAACAGACATGTAGGTCCTCTGCCTACAGGCCAAAGACAGCTATTGCTTAGGTAGTATGCCTTTTCCTATGCCTCCTCCGCAGTCCCTGTCCATCGGTAATACCCCCACAAGGCTTCATTCGAGTGTACACTTAGAGGAGCCCCTAGCCCTTTATTATCTCCCCTCTCCAGCCAACGATACGGAGGCCATTTACGGGTGTACAGCTGTCTGAAGTCGCTTAAAAGTCGCTTATACTTTAACAGCCGTAGTCTCCTAGATTCTACTAGTTTCTAGCAACTTCCACAACACCTACGCTGGAGTGCTGAGCTTCGTCTAGCTTCTCTTTTGTTTTATTGCAATTGGTGAAGCATAAAGGAACAAGGATAGAATTTCCGATATACATTAGGGCCTCCTAAATAGGTGTAGTAGTAGAAGAAAGTAACAAATAATCATACATCGTCTTGCCTTCCGAATCTCGCTTTGGATTACACTACAGTCCTCTACTACCTAGGATAATACTGCACAAGGTGATGTCTTCTGCTGCATCACAGAAAATCTTCAATACAATTTAGCTAAAACAACATCCTTGTGAAGGACGACAGCGCCAGCGCCAGCTCCAGCAGATCCGTCGGTTTGTTTAGAGTCATCCGAGAAGACGATAACATCCTATGGTGGTAGAGCTCTGATCCGCTCAAAAAGTTCTTGGGCGGAGAAGTCTGCTCGAGAGCGATTAAGGAGGGCTTTGTAGGAGGGTGGTAAAAGCTGAGGGCGAGGGAAGCGTGGGACGAGCTTTAGCTTCTCGGTGAGGTGTGTGTGTGCTCGGGGGTCGATTCATCTTCTAACCGAAGGATGAAAGCTGTCTACGAGATGTTGGGAGCGAGTTTAGATTTGGCGTCCGCGGCGGCTGTAAGATTGACCACGCCACCAAGCCTCCGCTCCGTAAAATAGTACCGTTAACGCCGCCGCAAGGGCTACCGAGCGGAGAAAGGCAACGGGTACCCCACGATAAGTGTTGCCAAGCTGACGTATATGGGCGCAGATACGCTGTGCCCTGGCGCTCCAAACTTGAACGCGTTCTTTGAAGAAAAGCTTCGTATCGAGAAGGACGCCTAGCCACTTTAAAGTTGGGTTTGTATATCTTACAACGCCATTGATTGTTAGAGATTAAGAAAGCTGACGGATTCTATGGAGATGCAAGATCTCCATCTTGTTCTCGGCTAACGAGAGTCCGTTTCTATTACAACATTGGGTAACTGCTTGAATCCTGGCGGCAGTCAAGCGTAAGGATTCGGCTAGAGTCTTAGCTACAGAGAGGATCACTGCGTCATCCACGTATCCAGAAGTAGGGAAGTCGAACTTAAATAAAGGTTCGAGGAAGAGGAGAAAAAGAATAGGTGAAGCGGGGGATCTCTGCGGTAAGCCGTGCGGAATATCCAAGAATTCACCAACAAAATCGTCCACTCGGAGGCAAGCTTTCCCACCTGAAGCAAAAGATGCCGCCCAGTTAACGTACGATAGTGGCCATCCCTGTTCGCGCAAGCGGAAAGAAAGACGGCCAGGCTGGATGCTGTCGAAAGCACTTTCGACATCAGAAATAGCCAGAGTGCAAACTTCTTTCACTTCCCATATCTTTTCGATACCGTGAACGAGACACTCAACAAGGTCCATGGCTGGCTGGTCTTCCAGGAAGCCCTTCGAGCTACGTTGGAGGGATAATGGGACTCAATAGAGCCCAGAAAGCGAAACGACGGGCAAAAAGCCGTTCTAGCCCTTTACCGAGAACAGGGAGGAGCGAAATTAGTCACCAGTTGGCAGGGTGTGTAAGATCATCCTTATGAGGTTTAGGTATAACCACGACTTCAGCGCGACGAAATATGTTTGGATGATATCCGTATTCCAGGCAGAGCCTATATAAGTTCACGATCCACGAACGCCAAGTATTGACTTGTCAGACATGGCGAAGAGCAACAACCGAGAGATGGTCATGATCTGGGGTTGTGGACAATGTATCAAGAAGACAATGACGAACCTCATCTTCGTCCAGTGAGGGAGGTGCGGGAATAGCTCGTAATGCACAAGTAGGGGTGACCACGGGGAAGTCCGGCTCCCTGATTTCGCGAGCAAGTTTCGTACGAAATAACACGTCAGCACGCTCAGTTGGGGTACCGTAGGTGACTCCTTGATATTGTGTTGGAGGAGGGCCGAGGCGATTGGCAAACCTTCGCTATTCAACCACTTTATGGGCTTCCAGAACCGAAGACACACTACCCAGCTTAGAGCGCATATACTCTCTCTAAGTCCGCTTAACAGTTCTGCGGAAGTTTCGGTGTGCCTGTTAGGGGCTGCGCCTTGTAGTTTATGGTCTAATAAATACGTCCAGTCTGCCTATGCATAATTGGTAGGATAACTGTGGTACGGGTATGCCTAGTTGTGCTATATCGTATTCGGTGTATGCACGGAGATACAGGGGTATGCGGATAAGCATAATAGTATTATTCGTATAGGAAAGGGGTCTCGCTTAGGCCTTCGCGTATTGTGTAAGTATAAGTCAAAGCGTCCGTATGCGGGTCGCACGAGCGAACTTACGGTAGACTATGAGATACCACATCTGAACGCAGGTAACAGTGGAGGTATAAAGCGACACATTCCCTTGTACATAGGGATCTATGTAGATAGAATATACACAGTTTGTGGCACTTGTTTGTCGTGCAGTGACCGACACTTGCAACCCTTCATAGTCCCTCGCTCATACGATCCGGATCCCCACTGTTGCGGGCTTCAACATACAGTCGGCGTTGGTCAGAGCATTCGAGGTTCCAATAATCCTTATATGGCACGCATGCGGGCCTCGGTGGGTTGGCCGCAAGTAGTATGGCCGATAGCGCAGCGATCCCCAAGGAAGCCACCGTATCTAGGAGCTGAGGGTTGGGGTTGTCGAAAGGGAGAATAGGAGAGGAAGCTGCGAGTGCTTGGTTAAATATTTCCGCATTTTCGGCGGTAAATTTAGCTAGTCTAATTGACGGGTAGGGCTTTCGAGCTAAAGAGAGATAGACGGAGCCAGCTATTGCCTCGTGGTCAGAAGTCGAATGGGCCATGGGGTCTACATGAGCCAGGAGTCCTTCCATATTCGTTAAAACTAGGTCGAGAACGTGACCAGCTCCATGGGTGGGAGCTCCATATGGTAAAGCCAACCTCAAAAAATGGTTATCAATCCAGTCGATAAAGCTAGCGACCCCGGACGAAGGAGACACATTAGGCTCCCATAACTTGTGATGGAGATTAAAATCTCCAACAATTATGGAGTTCGGCTTCACCGGCCAGTTTAGGAGTGGGCAGAGACTCTCAGGCATATGTGTTTGAGGTTGCCGGTAGACGTTGATGACCTCTACTTGAGGAGAACATTAAAGGAGGGCTATAATATCTGGTGAAGGTCCACTGTCCAGTTGAATGGGGAGGTTGGATTTTTTCCGAATATGTGTGAGCACGCATAGGCGCGCAAGCTTCCAGTCTCGGTCAGGAGGAGTAAAGGTAACGTAAGCTGGATGAGACTTGGTAACGTTCTTCAAATTTATTATTTTTGTCCGAGGCTCCTGGACAAAGATTACATCATAATTATCTTTGAATGCGGCTTCTAATAGAATAAGGTGAGAAGATCCACCGCGTCCAAAGTTTGCTTGAAGAAAACGAAGACGAGGCAGGGGGGTACTCCTGAAATAAGCTCTATTATTCATGTAGAGTAAGACCAAGAGCATTATTAGGGGCTTGTTTTTCTAAATCTATTTCCGTACATTGAGACGAGGCATTTCCGAGAGCGGAAAGTCTATTCAGGCTGGCGGGAGGAGTATATCGTGTGAGACGCTAGTGGAAGCTCCAGTGGTAAGAGTCAGACCATGGGCGCTGACAGGGCCAGAGGCTGTTGTGGCAGCAGTGGCTGCCGCTGCTTCAGCGCGACGAGCCTTGCGGAGCTTATTACGGTCGCTTGGTCGTAGTTCTGTAACCTCTTTATCGGAGGGCTGAATAAGCTTGCCCTTGTAAGTCTGGGGCGAAGGGGGCAGGAGTGATCATCCGCAGAATGTGGTCCCAGGCAATTGATACACCGCCGAAGGTGAGAGCACTTCCCTTGATGGTGGATAGTGCCATAGGAGGCGCATAAAGCTTGAATCCGGCAGCGGGAGGATTGGTGAAACCCGAAGCAAGCTTCGCACTGAACTACCTTAGGGTTGGGGATATAGCGCCGAGACGGGGCGCTATCAACTATGCGAAAATTGGGAACTTCCTTTGGAAAGAAGATAACCGCCGTATGAAAAGGATCGTGACGATTTTCGTGCAGTAACCAGTGAGCGCTGGATAGGGCGACGCCTTTCTGTGCCTGGGCAATGTTCTTGACGTCATCGAGCGTAGAGGAAACAAGATTGGACACCGGACTCCAAATGGTGCGTGGAATACGTTTGACGATATGACCAATGCGATCCTCAACTTGATATAAAGCTCTTGAAAGAGAGGCCTTGATAGAGACAGAATGTTCCATAGCAAGTTTGAGCAAACCTTCAGACGAAAACGTAATGCTAAATCCGCTTGAGCTGCGGGTTACTGAGGTGATACCGTCCTTGAGACCGGGGACGATTTTTATGGGAGCAGCTTTGACTGATGTCGCATCAGCTTTGAGGAGGGGTGCTTCTTCGGGCAGGCGGAAGATAGATTTAGGGCCCTTAGATATTACAGTAGGCTTTTGCACAGTATTGCGAGGGGATCGATTGTTGGAAACGGGTTGGGCCGAAGCCGAGGGAACAGATGTAGATGAGCCTGTGGCGATCGCCGCCCAATTATGAGGTTGAGATTGCTTGGGTAAGGAGCTTGCCGGCTTAGGCTGATTTGGAGAATCGTGTCGCATAGAGTGCCCGGAAGTAACCGCAAGGAGAAAGGCGTCCATTTGCTCACGCACGAAAGATTAGATGAGGGGGTCAGCCACTTCAACAGATGACCAAAACTTGGTGTGGAAATTTTGAACCCAAGTAGCTCGACCCTTAGCAACGCGCTGTACAAGCTCAAGCTCATCAGCGACGCGCCCCACCAAAGGGGGGGATGTTGAGATTTGACCATCACAAGCGCAATGACAAATGAAAAAGGCTTTAATTGGATTAAAAGGAACAGTCTGCGTAGAATGAGGGCGGCGCGCGATGTGACTAGTATATATCGTGTTGCATAGATTGAATCTAGTGAGGATGCATGCGACGGTTATGATGTGCAAATGACCGTGTTTCGCAGCTATTTCTCACCTGCAGTGGCTTGTTCGGTTTCGCGAGCTACTCCCGACGATATATTCGGTCTAGACTTCGCCCGGAAACTCTGTCTGAAGGACTTTTGCAGCGTGGTCTTAGGATTCGTGGGCTGAGCCGTGATGCGTCGCAAACCATTGTTGCTCTTCACCTCATCTCATGCCCTCGCTCGTTATTATTTTACTTGATGCCATCTGTACTATGGATCGGTCGTCTTGGACCGTGTGTGCTCTCCACGCTTGGAGACGGCTCTGGCCTAACCGCTTTATGCTGATTTTCAAATTTTCTTATGGTTCATCACATACTCCCGAAACTAGAAACTATCTCGACGGCACACTTTCGCATCATTCTCTCCCACCTTACGAGATGAGAGGGATACGTGAAGAATGCACCATCTTTGAAGATTTTCTACCTGGAGAAATATTCCACTGATATCTAGGTCAGGTGGTCCATTTATTCCGAGCTAGTCCAGAGAATATCTTGCATAGGTTCAATAGCGTGCTAGAATGGCTATGATCTAAGACCATTTTTTATCAGAGCTACATGTATTGGCTTGAGTCAAATCGCTCCTTATCCGTAGTGGATATGCAATTCACAGCGATCTATATTTCTCGGATCGTAAAGTTTTCTTTGCTTCAGAGGATTATTTTTTCAGTGAGAATGGACCAGACCCACGACTATTATGCTCGTCAAAGATTGGTTCCGGACAAGTCTGTTAAGTAGTTAAATTCTATTCGTCGCAAGTGAAAGAGTTTAATAGGTTGATTAATTGGTCTGCTCAACGCTGTTCGATCCGAGATGCCTTCTTGTTATATCTAGCCATAACCTAAAAGAGATAAGCAGCTGGCTGATCTGGGTCAAATATCCGCTGAATATCAAGGACACCTCTGGGGACTATTGGCTTGTTATGACCAAAAATAACAGAAGTAATTTGTACTATTCAGCTCTGAACGTAGCGAAATCTTCGCTGGTACGGAGAGCCGCATTTCGAGCAGAATTGAGTGTTAAGCATTACATGTATCCTAAACTAGAGGCATGACGGATAAATTAAAGGAAGGCTCTGAATGATTAAGACAAGTGTGTGTGGATGAGAAGAAATAGAAGAAAAAGACGATTGTTGATAATAGCGCAGACAACTGCTGGGCTATCCCAAAAATTTATTTTTTCAGACACGTTTTTTCAGGACAGATTATTGGGAAGCAATAATATTATTAGTTGGCTCGGTTGTTTCTATGTTCTAGCGGAGCAAGGCAAATGATGTATAAAAAGTATCACAGGGTTGAGTTGTACTGAAACAGAAGAGATTGAATGGATGAATAAAGCTTTGGTAAGTGCGCCGAACATCAAGGTCCAGAATACATGTACTTACATGTACTTACATGTACTTACATGTACTTACATGTAGTACTACTACTGCTGGTCCGCATAAAGGTCGAACTACTTGAGAATATGCAGGTTCCTATGGAGGCGAAAATCCTCTTTCTGAGGCCAAAGCACAGAGGGAGGGAAAGGCAAAGAAGTCTGAAAATTCGCTCAGAGCCATTCCCCCCGACTATGAGATCAATTTCCATCTCCCTTTCATTCATTTTTGACGTCTAATAAACATGGTTTAACTCTACGAAAATTGACTTAACTTGAAATTGAAATCATATGTCGTATGCAATGCCTAGCTCTATGTTTTCCATTCAAATTTGCATTTTGTCGTCGATAGCGTTGTCCACGGGGAAATTAGATCGTAATTAGTGATGAATGAACGTGAAGTGGAACTGATCTCGTAGTCGGGGAGAATAGTTCTCGGCGAATTTTCAGAATTCATTGCCTTCCCCTTTCTCAGTGCTTTGACCGAAGAAAGAGAATTGTCACCTGCATAGGAACAAATTTGCATATTCTCAAGCATTTCGACTTGTATACGGGCCAGCAGTTTTCTTAGATGCTCAGACCCATTTTGGCTGGTCCCTTCGGGAACTTCAAATAGGGTCTGAGATCAAATCTTCTTTTTTTGTATGGGAACTGCACAAAGCTCGATTAGGGTGAACTCTATCAACCAGGAGTGCAATTTCCACCTCCGTTTTTAAATGTAGATTTAGTCTGCAGACTAGATGATACCTAGTTTCTCCCAAATTGATAAAATGATCTCCTCTCCCGTATCATTGTAGATTTTTCATAAAATTATAATTATATTTCATCCTGTCTTCTTTCTGGCTTTGACAGTAGAGTAAGTCTTGATAACGGTCGTACTCAGAGAATAGCCCACCCACTATATGTAAATAAATAGGTGTAGATACGTCCCAAGACAATTGAAAGTATGATCGGGATTGACGACTCAACTGCGTTCTCTCTGAATTTCTTTGCTCGAGCTTATCTTAGCTTGGATCTAGAGGCCTGGTCAAATTAAAAAACACCGTGCAAAATCCACAGTAGACGAGGTTGTTAAAGAGCTGTATCCATTGGAAGCTATTAAAAATATCATCATCATAAAAGATTAAGCCATTTATGAAGTGACTCTCAATGTATAAACTGAACTGGATAGCCTTGAATGCAGAAACCCTGCTTTTTGGAAGTTTATGACTGACCTTAGGCCAGTAGAAAAAGATCATTACCCCGAAGATCGCACTTAATTGCCTCTGGCTACTGCGGCCTAGGCTCAAATCAAAATCCAGCTCGATGATTACAATGATTATTTTTCTCGTCGCGATTCACCAAGAATGAGTCTTGCAGTTGCGGAAGCGACCTCTTGTGTGATGGCCGATGCTGCAAAGTCTGGCCGTCGCCAGCGAGCCGACTGGGCTCATCTAATTGCTAATCGTTGAATTCTTTCTGCAACATGCACCACTTTGAAATCTTAGAAACAGCATGCTGCGAACTTTTTCTTCTTGCTCTTTTTGTGAAAGGCACTATGAATGATAAATGTAAGAACTCTAAGTATAAACACTTGTTTATGTTTTGAGATTTTGATGGTATTTGAATAACGTTGGGAAATATAACCAGGTTTCAGTACGTTAGTTGATGACTAATCGTCAAACGCGTTTATGTATTTGTTTTCTCTCCTCACCCAGAAATATATTTAGGAGGTAGACAGGAATTGAATACATTATACTTGTTTCATAAACAATTTATCGCCATCCGTATACTACACCAACAAATACGAAGAGATTTTCAATGATCTTGATGAGTATATATATCGAAAGATGTGATTGTCCACTGCGACTGAAGTTCGAACTGGGAAGGTGAGTTGAAATGGTTTGAATCTACCAAGTAAAATGTGCAGTTCCATCGAACCAAACGAGGTTTCGAGCTCATTGGGCTCTCCCCCCCACGTGGGTGAAAATACCTGAAAATTCACCCAGAGATACGCATTTAAAATTCTTGAAGACTTATTATTCTGTTTTTCGATTCAAGTCCTTGTTTCTGGGATATCCGTTGTTGAATCCTCAAAGTGTCCAAAGATCCTATGCAGTTCCCATTTAAAATTTAAGGTTTGATCTCAGACCCATTTCATAGTTTGCTGACTAAAGGAAGCAAAACGTGATTTGAAAGTGGGTCTAAGTGCCTGAGTTAAGGCCAGCAGACGTACTGTCCTACAGGCCTAAAGGTTGTATAGCCTTAAATGTCGATATTGCAGGCATCCTCCTAGTATTTTATCGCTTAATACCCCCAAGAAGGCTAGATAATTTATTCCCATTCCCCGCTCTGGGGCCAAGTGGACAACATCACGCACACAATCACCATCTGAATTTTGCCCTCATCAACCAGCCAACTCGGTCTAGAACTGCAACATAAGAATCCTTGGTTGTAGTGCCCTATTAAAGAAGCTTTATTTACCGTTTCCCATGCCAGGCGGACGCTCCAGCTGCAGAGCTTGAGTCACGACTAATGAATTATGGATAACTGGTTGACACTACGGACGCATATTGAAGAGGGGAAAGGTAAGCTCAATTTTCTCTTAGATACGCCATTTCTAATGAAAAATTTAGCCTGATAATGAGTAAGATGAATGATGCCTTTTAGCCAAGTGAATGGATATTCTAGGGATCATTCTTGGGGCCAAAAAAAAGTCCCACCTAAGTTTGGAAGAAGAGCTGGGCAAATTATCTCTTGTTCAATCAAGGAAGGTGGTCAATCCTACCCTTCTCAGGATGTTTCACGGCGCTCATTGCCTCGTCTTTCGAGACACGATGGGAGCTCTTCACGCAGCAGTGATAAAGCTCATCGTTTATTCCACCTCTCTTAAATTAACACAGATCAAAACAGACTGGTTGCAACCCACATAACTCAGAGGTGGTTTTGGTGAAGCAATCACCATCCTCCGCAAACAAACTCAATCGGGTCCTTGCTGGCGTGCCTGAAAGTGACAGGCTGGCTACGTTTGACTTGAGTAGGGGACTCACTGAGATACTATTACTCTGGTCCATTCAAGGCCTAATCACATCTGTTGAGATTTCTGTCAGTTATTAGTTTGGTTTAGATTAGTTGTTCGTTAGACACGAAAATACCAGTCCATTAAGGCTTACTGTCAAACCTCGCTATAAGCATAGTGGGTCAACCCCAAATTAAGGCCTGTGATTGGAGGCTCCGATGCAGGTGACCAATAGGAACTCGTAAGCTAGGTTTGACAGTAACATAATTTTATCGCCAAGAGAAAATCCCCAAATTAGGTAAGGCGCAGTAAGGGTGGTGCAGTAGTCACAGTAAATCATGCCCAGATAAGGTAGACAGTTTTGACAAAACCCACTTTAAGCCATGACGCTAATGCGACTTAACAATCTTTAGGCCTGTAGGACAGTTAGTGGTCTAAGAACAGGGTGCTACTGTGCCTGCAGGGTAGGTTTTGTATGTGGGGCAAGACCTCGCACAACCACAGCACCTTCAATATGCGTGTTCATAGAAATTAAAACCTATGAGAGAAGTAATGAAGCTGCACACATAGAGCCATGTTCTTGAACTTTGATATCTCTGAGCATTGAAGGTGCTGTGGTTACGTAAAGTCTTGCCCCACATACAGAACCTACCCTGCAGACACTGTAATTAGCTGTCATTTCCCGCAAGTTTCACTCCGGGTCCTCGCACGGTCCAAGCAAAGCACCAAAACAGTTTTAAGCGAGAAGCAAGCAACCCTTCAATCATTCACCGCGCCGATCTGCCGATCTGACGATCTGACGATCTTGACTTGAGATGTTCGGGTCACCGTCCGGACGTTATTCCTGTCAACGTGACACCGTGGCCGCAAAGGGTCCCCAGCATGCCATCGTCACGCTGGCAGGGACACCTCGGCCGCGGTCGTCAGCGCAGTCAACGCGCATCGCGCAGGCACATCGTCAGATCGTCGTCCCGTCGTCCCACAACGCACCGCGCTGCTGGAAGGCCGAATCGTGCGACGGAAACCGACGTCGGTCCCATGTGCGCTGGCGCAACGCGACCGATCCCTTTTTCGGCCTGCGTGCCACCGGAATCGATGGCGATCGCTGCTGGCGCCGTCGTACACTGCGCGGGAACGGTTGAGGTGTGTCACGACGATGGTCGGACCTTGCGACTCCAGTTCACCGACAGGCGGGCGGGCGAGCGGGCAGGCCTGCTTGCGGTGTATGTCTCAGTTGCAAGAGAACAGGCAACAGGAAAGCAGAATCCCAGTCACTTCGCTAAAGGGCTCGGCTGTCATCCCAAGCACACGGTAATGTAGATATCGCTATCTACGTCACAACCCCTGGTAACAGGAAATTGGTCAGTGAAGCTGTCGTTTGTGATAACTTTTACCCTTCTATTCGTGAGAAGACAGAACCTAGAAAATTGTACCTTCTCAGCATCTAGAGATTCAATATGAGATATGTGTATTTATACCGTCAGTGGCATTCAAGTCATCACTCTCGAATCCCGAGGAAAAAGTCATTCGCTATAATAGCGCATCGTTATTTTGATATGCAATACTTATGGTCCTGATTTATCAAGATTGATCAAGGATGCTGGCGTTGAACCAGAGCTGACACAGGTTTCACATTTAATTAAAAACCATAAGTTCAACAACAGTTTTTACCATATTGATCATCTAGGTGGAAGGCATCTCAATCGATAAGAGCATCAGTTTCTCTTTTTATATTAAATGCCAAACATGGACTTTTGTATCCACATTAATCTATTAAATCGTTGATTTGTGACATGTTCTCCCGGAGTTCCCCATTTTGTAAGAAATCTTCACACATCATTCCAGCGAGTAGCCCGTTTAAACTCGCCAATTATCGACAATTATAAACACAGAAATATTCAAGTACAGTGTTGTTCAATAAATCCTGCCTGACGACGCCCCAAACACCGCTCCGTAAAAACGTATCTCATTAAATATTATTCTGTCACACAAATCATAACGCCATTCCGTTAGGCTCATGAAAATAATTCGAATTCAGCTCACAGTCTTTCCATCACAATCCGGAATGATGAGACCAGGCTTCAAGTTCCGATTGACATCCATTAACCCCCACTTATCTTCCCATTCCTTTCCTGGTTCGTTGAATTCCACTTTCCATGGTTCATCAAAAGCCTCGAACCAAAAATAATTCGTACCATTAGCTAGAGCTTGACATACCCAGCTACGCATAAATGTATTCATGGCATCGGTAGATGCAACGCTTCCAGTCGTGCAAGATACGGCGCCTCCACAGCTAGTTCCCCCAGCTGAAGGCCAACCAGTTTCTGATATCACGTTTTTTGCGAGGTCCGGTTGTAAAATAACATTATGCTGCTGCCAGAAATTCCAGGTCCAGCCTGCAGCCACATCTGCTGAAACACCCGCGAAAAAGGGGTGGATATTAGCCATTAAAAGATCTGTTTTAGAGGCAAGCTGAGCCGTCCAATCATCACCAAGATCAGACGAAGAAATCGGAAGAGAAATTCCAAGTGACGTTAAGTTTGCTCTGACACTTGAAAGAACTGACCCTAATTGCGCCGAGGTCATATCTTCCCGGAAAAGGACTTCATTGCCAACAACTACTCCGGCGAATGGTTCTGCTCCATATTGATCGAATATATTATACATTTGCGCAATTTGTCGCGCATTAGTTGTTTCATTCTTGTCAAGCCAGACTCCCATCCATATCTTTACTTGTCCTTTGAGACCAAGTCGATCAATAGAATAAATGAGCATCTCGGTCTGATTACAATCTGTACCGTATAGACGGATTGTATTACTGAGCTGCGAGAGGACAGCTAAGTCTCGAGTTATATTATTTTGAGATAGCGGACTTTTAAGACAGTTTGGATACCGAGAGTGGATCGGTGTATAATCAAGAGCAGGAAAAACTTTGTGAAGCTTGGGATTTTTCATAAGCTTTTTTATCTCAGGTGAGTCCTTATCGAGATCTACATTTTCAAGGGAGTCTTTTGGCGCCGTATCATCAGAAGCATCAACCGTTGATTTCTTTTTTGATAAAATACCGCCAGTGATTCCTCCTGCTATAGCACCTACCAGCACAATAGTGACAATCACAAGAATGAGTATCCTTAGCTTAGACCGGCTACTTGATTGCTTAGATAGCCATTCGCTCTTTTCTCCATCACTAGGATCGTCCCTGTAGTAATTACCATTCGCTGTTCGTCTTCCATTGTATGAGCCATTGATGGAATCATCGGTTCGACTAGGTGTTTGATCACCAGGCTTCTTTCCAACAACTGATCCAAGAGAGCCTAGTAAGTTTCCTTTTACAGGACCTCCAGCTGATGTCGTAGGCAAACTCTTCCGGTCAGAATTTCCATGACTGGACCCTACTGACATAAATCGTTGTCGATATTCGAGTCCATCGTCACTATCGTCTTCGATACTATTTGGATCAAAATCTCCTAGATTCGGGTCAATATTTCTTGGATAGCGATAAGGTAAGTCGATTAATGATTCACGATTAAAGCTGTGAGGAGATGCTGTCATCGTTAAACGAGAATTTGACGTCGTATCTGTATTATTAATCATTGACGTTGATGCCAGAGGTATTGGCTCTGAAGGTCCTGGAAGCCCGGTGATACCGCCTGGAGTGGAGCTAGGTGGAATGCAGCTATATCGGTCGTTTGTAGGATGGTTCATCTCGGAAGCACTGCCTAGGTCTAGCCTGGGTACGTTTAAGTTAACTGGTTCAGGGACCACATCCAAGTCGGTGAATTCTGTGTCCGGAGCTATACCAGGGTCCTGGTATCCCCAATCTTTTGTAAGGTGAGTCGCATATGGTAAGGGAGGGTTTCTAAAGTTTGGACCTTGTCTCGAAGCTCTCACCAGATCGTTTTGGTGGGGTGGAGGGGGTGGTGGATGAAGTTGTTCTTGGGGAGGATCTGGTAGTAATCTCTCGTTGCTATATAAACTTGTAGGGTTCTGATGCTGTAAAACATTTTGTGAATACATAGACAAGGGAGATGATTGCGGAGGCGAATGCAGCACCTGCTGCCGAGGGAAAGATGGTGAGACGCGGCTCGAGGGAAATTGTTCGAGCCTAAGCTGGGTGCTGTGCAAGTATGCACTTGGCACTGACTGGGTAGACGGGAGATTTTCTTGGAAGCCAAGTTCTTGATCATCAGAGGAATAGCGTCTTGACATCTCCTAAGTTGTATATAGAGGTCTGATCATCAATTGGACTTGATTGAATTTAGGTTCTAGCACGCCCTGCATGTATCGAGCTCCTTCTTGAAAGATGAAAATAAGAGGAGCTTATTGTTTTAATGTTCACTTTCGGGCTTAGGTTAACGATGCATAGACATGTTGGAACCGTTACTAGTTGAGCAGGGGAACCGAAGCGAAGCCAACCAAGACCCCCTAATTTTCAACAATCGGACCCTACGTGCTCATGCGATCGTTTTCAACCAAAATCGGCCAAATTTCCAATATCTAAGGGATAAAAGCATCTGCAGACTAACCTACAAACTAGTCCTCAAAATGCCTTCCACTAGATTCCTAGGTCAACAGAAGCTACTCGAGTTTCTTCCACAAGGCGCCTACAGGTCCGCCGTGATTGGGTTATCGGACACCCACCCAACCACTGCATTTACTGAGCGGTTCTCGAATAGCTTCTGAGTCTACTTACACATACTCTCAAGAATCAAAAAAATTAGAGTCTCATCATGGCTTCAATTCATATCTAAAAAGCGATCATTAATCATGACTATTTTACGAAGAGAATAATAAATCTTGGTGTTATTCTTACATATAACGATTCATCAGCTGAAGACACTAAAAACATGCGACTCACGGAATTAATTGCGCTGATCATCGCTCTCGCTGCCAGTAATGCTAGGAGTCATACTGTTATTACCTACCCAGGCTGGAGGGGCGACAATTTGATTACCAATAGTACTTTTCCATACGGTATGCAATGGATGTATCCATGTAAGCAAGATAATACATGGTGGCAAGAGTTGCAAAAGAAAAAGACTCGTAACCATCTACTCTTACCTGCAAGTAATGCTAATTGAACTAGGTGGTGGCATGCCCACAACACCAAATCGCACGAATTGGCCCTTAACTGGCGGTGCAATAGCCATTCAACCAGGTTGGTTCCAAGGTCATGCTACCGCATTTTTTTACATAAATCTCGGCTACGGCACCAATGGTCCTGATGGAGGGCCACCAAATATGTCTTTCCCTATGGTTCCCGTTTTTCAGATCGTCGGTCCTTCAAATAGTCCCTATCCTGGTACATTTTGTTTACCACAAGTTCCACTACCTGCGAATAACGTGACGATTAAGTCTGGCGATAAAGCTACAATTCAGGTAGTTGAGACTGCTGTTCACGGTGCAAGTCTGTTCAGTGTGAGTCTTGGGTTTTTTAATTTTACATGACAAATAGGCCGAACAACGGACCTTTATTGCTAACACTAAAGTAGTGTGTCGACATTATATTTTCCGAGCCAGAGTTCGTAAATGAAGTTAACAGCTCAAATTGTTTCAATAGTTCCAGCATCACTTTCAACGATGTTTATTCCGTTGCTCTCAACCAATCTCCTAACATATGGAATCAACTGGAATATTTTTATTTGCTCGTAGCTTGCATTTTTCTATCTTTTGCACTGATACCCTGGTGATACTCACATGATATCGTATGCGCTGCAATATTTCAATTGGAAGTTCTAAAACTCAACTAATTAACATACTAGTGACGACGATGATGGTGAATGAATGAAAAAAGATGTTTCACAAGAGCGAAAACATCATCCACAGTATCACACGCCAAGTACGATGACGCTCGCCAATCTGACATTAAAATTCACTTAAATCTGATAAACTTACAACTATGGCAATCCTAGAAATTGTGCTTGCATCGTCTTTGATCGGTTGACCTTATGAAGCTTGTTAACGCACGAAAGCTTGCAATTCATTGTTTATCAAGCAAGACTTTTTGGAAAGTTGATTAGAATGCATGTTGTTAGGCACAATAAATTATCAAGAGTACGTAGGATTTTAGCCTTGTGTACATGTTCCGCTAGTAATTACGTGTACTCTCTCTCTAGGGTCCTGAATTTACTAGCGTCTTTGAGGGCCCGCAAGAATACAAGGGATCGACATGGGTGAGTCCTTGTATATTTATGGTCTGAATTATCTTCTATTCGGGCGCAAGGTCACTTGGAGCTCCCGCTAAAATTAACCGCACACCGTTGACAGTGCATCGCGGGTCGACAATCAACCAACACCGCTCCCATCAAATCGCCATCACAACATAACACATCAACTTCTTTTCTCATCTCTAACTGAAGGTCACTAAGCTAGTAAAAATTATTCAACAACTGATTATATCCAGGAGAAAACTTCCCTGGAAATACCAGAAAGTAGTCGCCGCTCCGCTACCCTCGAAGAACAAACATATATTATTATCCTCGTGAATCCTTTTTCAGATGGGAGACCCCAATAGACTTGAACAAAGTACAGTTCTGAGCCAGCCATGACGGAAATTTCATCGCAAACATTCCGAAGTAGAGTTGTGGAGAAGCTTGCGACAATATCACAACCAGCTCTCTATTTCATACGAGGTCTTCCAGTGGTCTGCGAAGATCGATGCAAACATTTGTGGGTTGCTTGGACGCATTCACACGTTAAAGAAAATGACTAGAGGACATGCACAGGCCAATGAACGACTGTCTGCTGCCATCGCTTGACTGGTGATTATATGTACTAGAGGTGTATGAGTCTAACAGCACTGACTCATGGAAAACCACGACACAAGCATAGCATGCCGACAAGGCGTCAAACTGTGTTCATCGCCCATGGAGGTGCCACCAAGTACTATAACAATACTTGGTGCTTAGCCTAGGGTGGTGGATTAACCGATTTAAATACCTAGATTGTTAGAAAATAGACCAGTTGGGCTTACTAATCTAGTCACGTTGGTGCTTATCACGTGATGTAAATTATGTACTTAGTCTCACCTTCATAGTTGACTTGAATGGATGCGCTCTAAAACACCGTGACTGAGGAAGTCATTATTTCTCAATATAGATTTAGATTAGTCTCGTAGAAAATGTTGAAAGGACGCTATTACATTCATTATTTTTCGTACACGTAAGACATACAAATTGGCGGGTATCATTTCCAAAATAGGCTTAGCCAAAAAGCTTTTCACAGAAATTTGTATAGCGAAACCCTTTGCGGCATACCACCGCCGCTTCAAACACTTAGACGCCGAACTCGAATGCGCCTGTGGACAGGAGACTACTCCAACACATTTTATTAGATGCCGAAGGTACGCAACTCAAGTGCGTAAACTTCGAAATGGCATGACCATAGACAACTTAAGAAGGAAACTACTAGGGCATAATTGCTTGAGGAAATTTTCCGAATTTGCAGAGGCTACAGGTTGCTTTAATGACTATCCGACTCACCTATCCTCAGCTGGACGCGAGGAGGGTATTTGATAAAATGCCAACACTTGGAATGGCGGGGTAGAGCTTGGTATGAGAAATGCTGAGAGAACCCTATTTTTGTGTTACTTTCTCTACTTTTATTTTATTTTATTTTTCTGTTTCATTGTTACGCAACTTAATCATACTCTTTATAAAAATAACGGGCGTGAACGAGTATGGCATGCCTGAGGCCATGATCTTTACCGGCTCCGCCGGTCCTGGACCCAAAGTGGACATAGGGTTTAAGCCTAGGACCTTAAATAGCATAAATAAATAAATAAATACAAATTGGCGGGTAACATTTCGGAAATAGGCTTAGCCAAAAAGCTATTCATAGAAATTTGTATGACCAAACCCCTGTCGTAAATTGTCTTTCACATTCAGGACCCTTGAGAGAGAGTGGCTGAGAATTATAATCATTGTCGGGCGTCAATTGTTATCAAGCTTACTCAAAGCTGAATATTGATGGAAGAGCAAACTCAGTCAAATGCACTGGCCGCTGCCTTTCCCAATCCACCGCCGTTTTATAAATACTTTACGCCAACTAATATTCAAGAGCTTGACTCCTATCGCAGTACACAGTCGAGCAGTAAAAATAGCAAGCACTCCAATCCTGTCACTCCTTCACCAGGTCGAATCGTGGGTTTATCTCCCGAGTTAAGATTTCTACTCCCGCCGGAGCTGCCTACGCCAGCCGAAGGCAAATTTCGATGCTTTGGTGACGTATATTATGTAGGTGAAACCCAATTGAGCAGCTCATTGCTAGATTTGCACTAACGTCTATGTTGTAAGATGAAGGAAGAGTTGCCATCTCTCGAAGCTATGGGGGTAGAACAAGTATATACTGCCCCTTCAACGCCCTCTCAAACAGCCTCTCAGTCTACACTTATGCATCATGACCGAGCCTTTATTCTCAAACGCTTGGCCAAATCACTCTTACTCAACTTCCTAGAATTAGTGGGTATCATGGCTATCAATCCGTCTGAATGGCCCGAAAAAGTACAGGATATTCGCACCATCATAATAAATTTCCATCATTTGCTCAATGAATATCGACCACATCAGGCGCGAGAAAGTCTGATTCTGGTGATGAAAGAGCAGTTAGATCGTAAGAGAGCAGAGATTCGTGGAATTAAAGAATGCGGGGAAAGAGTCGAAGGCATATTAAAGGGGCTCGGACCCTTAGAGCAAACTGAAATATCAGTAGAAGAAAAGAAAAGTGAGATTGATCTTGATGCACATATTTGGAAGACATTGGATCAAGTATTTGAACAGGTCGTTTAGGGCTGGATTTTAAAACAGATTTGAGAACGATCTCAGTTAAATATGCCTGCAAAGATATTGGAGATAATAATAATTGGACATATTATAAAATTCCAACAACTTCAATTCAAATTTTGGTATAGTATTATCACGATAAAATATAACCAAATCCGGAATAACGACATTATCATCTCTAGGGTGTCCCAGGGTTATCTAAGAATACAAACAATATATCAGAAAAAGATAATTATTACGCCACTAGGCAGATAAATAGAAATAAGATGAAAAAAATTAGGGCAACACCAGCCCAAATCTATCTAAACCTGGAAAAAGCACCGGCTGGAATGGCTATGCACTAAAGAAACGATCAAACCAGGCTTGGACTTTTTTAACGGGAAAGCACTCTCTGGAGTAGAAGCGCCTAGATACCAATGTGGAATTTTGTCACAGAAAACTAAAGCATATGACCACGGCGAACCTTCTATGGGAGATGTAAGACAGAATTTAAGTTCAAAATGAGTGGCATGGAGGGTGCTCCTAGAATCTAACAGTAAAGTCTAAGTGAAGAGCGGATTGAAGAGAACACCTTCAACTACAGTCGATTCTCGTTATAACAATACCGGTTATAACAATATTCACGTTATAACAATAGCCTCGGCTGTGCCCCTTTTTGTGCAAAGCCAAATTAGCAATATTCGCGCTATTAGGATATATTGCTATG